>PVJO010000108.1:24019-229019 GCA_004026905.1 Hystrix cristata
TTTTTTTTTTTTTTTTTTTTTTTTTTTTGGTGCTGGGGATCAGACTCAGGACCTTGTGCTTACTAGGCAAGCACTCTACCACTGAGCTAAATCCCCAACCCCAGTGGTAGATTTTTGACTTTTTACCAGTGAGCACAAATTTATATGTCTATGTAAATTTACATATTAAAATTTACATTTAAAATTTACATATAAAAAGTAAATTTATGTATAAAATATGTATATTTCTGTATAAATATACATAACATGTATATATATTATATGTAAATACACACACGCACATATATATATTATTCTCTAAAATTAAATTATGAGATTAAAGGCTGTAAACTTTATAAAGAAAGACAGATAGTTGATACATGATGGTCCTGCCTGATACATGATGATCCTACCTATATGTTCACATTTTGGATGAACAGTTGGTCTCATGATACATTATTTACACAGGGAACATGAAACTAGGAACTTAGTCTGTTTTGTTCAAAGCTTTATCTGCAACAGCTAGGCCTGACAGCCAATACAGAAAAATAGTCAATAAATATTTGTACATGAGTGAATAGTGCACCTTTTTTATCATTCCTGTTGACACCCATTCACTGGTTGGACAAATGTCTATTGAGAACCTCCTGTCAACAAGTCAGCTATGAAGGGAGAAGGAGACATAAAAAGAATTAAGATGTATTATGCACATGTATCAACCACTCATGAAGAATGTAATCATTATGTACAGTAAATACGTTTTAGTAAAATTTAAATAGATGTAAGTCATAATACTATTTGTACAAGAAAAGGAAAAATATAAACAAAACTAGCTCTTCATTAAAGAAATACTCTGCCTGATTTGGGTGCAAGAAGAAAATACTAGAATTTTCTGTGTGTTTTCATATATCATAAGTGAAGCAACTGACCTTCTACAGTATTTGGTGTAAGCAGATTCCATGTAGATAGATTCTGTGTCCTCCTGAGGTCTGTGTGCCAGGTCACTTTGCAAACACAGCTGCAAGGTTCCTTGAGAGATGAGATGAGCTGGGTGTCCACCACAACTAGGATCAAGAGCACTAGCTTTTCCCTATTGGCCTTCAGTGTATCAAATGTTTTACAGTTTGATTGGGCTGGGTTAAATGTATTTGCCTATCACGTTATCTGATATTAATTAAACCAACACTACAAGATGAACAAGAGATTTAAAAAGATTTCTACAAAGAAGTCATACATTGACCATAATGGCACAACACAACCACAAACTAAAAATAAAGAAATGGCAGAGCTGTCACTCTTACACCCAAACCAACTCAGTACCAGTCACATTATAATGCAAGAATAAGCCCTAAAACCTAACCAGAGCTGGCAATGAATCACAACCAAAATTAACAACATAAAGAAGAAAATTTTGGAAAATATATTTATAACTAGTAATACTTTGCCTTAAGAGCCATGCTAATAATAGCATAAAGACATGCAATATACCAAATAGCTACAAAGCAGGGTTCAAGAACACAAAAATAAATTTTTGTATTTTTGTAAATATGCTAATTAAGATAGAGAATCTCTCATAATCTACAGTGCCACATGTTGGTTATTAGAAAGTTAAAGTCCCAACAAAATAAATTGTAATCGTTAATGATCTGTTTTTATCATAAACATTATGATTCTTTCCAAACAGCGTTTTGAAGGCGAGCACTCTGTGATGACAAGGCACGTGCTCCCCTCTCTTTTGAGGTCCGGGGCCCTTGAAGTTCCGAGAGCTGTAGTCTGCTCATGTTAAGAACCAGTGTTACAGTCACTCAGCTTTCTGCTAGTAGACAGGCGTTTTTCTCCAGCAATGCAGTTCTCTGTAAATAACGGCATGCTTTTAAATATGATGTCTGTGGTTTCAGCCTCAATAGCACTTTATAATTCTTTACTACTAGTGAATATTCGATCACCCAAAGTATTCTGCTGAATTGTATGAAAAAGTGATCAAAAGCCATTTCCTTTTCAATTTTCATGTTTATTATCAAAGGACAAAAAGCCACATCATGCTGAGCAAATGCTAAAGGTCTCCAGGAACATGCTTGTGGTAGAAGAAGGTGGGTTTATCGCTTGTACAGGGAGAAGGAAGAACTGTGGGAGACTGTGGGTGTCTCAGGAAGAAGGTTTGGAAGGAAACTGTTAAAGGACTTGAGTTTGAGGTAGATGGTTTTCAGTTCAAGGAAGTGAGACTTTGGTAAGGATTAACACCATCAGGAAGCAAGGGCAACTTCATAGTTTGATATCTTAATAATTCATAAAATGAGAAGCAAGGCTTAAAATGTGAATTTATAAAGAACCAGCAATTACTTATACAAGCCAGGAGAGGGAGATGTTTAGTCATTTTGTGATGTGAAAATTTTTCCTTTCTTTTTTAAAATTTTTTTTTACTGTGGTACAAATACTTAATGTGAAATCTATTCTTTTAAAAAATTTCAGGTGTAAATTACATTATGATGGCTATAGATACAACGTTGTACAGCATATGTCTAGAACTTGTGCACTTTACTGAGCTGAAACAGTGCCTGTTGGTTAATAACTGTTTCCTCCTATCCCCAACTCCCAATAACCAATATTCCAGTTTTTGATTTTATTAATTTGACTATTTTAGATTCCTCATATAAGTGGAATCACATACTAATTGTCTTTTGTATCTGTTTATTTCACCTAGCAAAATGTCTTCAAGATCTTTCGTGTTGCATACATAGATTTTCTTTTTAAAGACTGCATAGTGTTCCATTTCATATATTGTACCACGTTTTCTTTATTTATTCATCCATTGATTGACATTAAATTGTTTCTACTTCTTGACTGTTGTGAATACTGCTGTACTGAACACAGAGGGTAGATGTCTCTTTGAAAGAATAATCTTAACTCTTTTGAATATATTATATACCCAGAAGAGGAATTGCTGGATCATAATGCAGTTCTATTTTTAATTTTTGGAAGAAGTCCCCTACTGGTTCCTAATCAGCTTCACCATGTTTTATTCCCATCAACAATGTTCAATGTTTCCAGTTTCTCCACATTCTTGCCATCATGTTTCCTTCTCTTTTCTCTCCTTCTGTCCATCCCCCAACTCTCCCCTTAATAGCCATAGTCATCTTAACTGGCACAAAGTGATTTTGTGCCATTGTAGTTTTGATTTGCATTTCCCTAATGTCATGGACAGTGAGCATTCTGTTTCATGAACTTATTGGACACTGGTGTATCTTCTTGGGAGAAATGTCTATTCAAGTCGTTAAGCCATTTTCAAATCATATAAATATTATTTTTGTTATTGAGTGGTGTGATTCAATATATATCTTGGAATTGGATAATCCCCTAATGGGGATTGCCAAATACATCCATTTCATATATTGTTCTTTCACTCTGTTGATTATTTCTTTTTCTGTGCAAAAGCCTTTTAGTTTGATGTAGTAGAATTTATGCTTGTTTTTATTGCCCTGTGTATTTTGTTATCATATTATAAAAATCAATGCCAAGACCAATGTGTTGAGCTTTTCTCCTATGTTTTCTTCTAAGAATTTAACGTTCCACATATGACATGTAAGTCTTTAATTAATTTTGAGTTATTTTTGTGCATGGTATAAGATACACAGATACAGATGGTACAGATCCAGGAGCTGGGGATTTAGCTCAGTGGTTATAGAACTTGCCCAGCAAGCACAAGGCCCTGAGTTCCATCCCTGGTACCAAAACAAAACAAACAAACAAAAGATACAGATCCAGTTTCATTCTTTGACCTGTGCTTTCCCAGCACCATTTGTTGAAGAGACTATTCTTTCCCAGTTGTGTAGTTTTGACACTACTGTGGGAGATGAATTTGCTAAGAATACATGTTTTTATTTTGGGGCTTAACTATTTTATCTCTATTAGTCTCTATGTCTTTCTTTACCATTAGCATATTATTTTGATTATTGTGGCTTCATAGTATATTTTGAAGTGGGACTGTGTTTTTCTTTCTCAGGATTGGTTTAGCTACTCCAAGTCTTTTGTGTTCCCAAACAAATTTTAGGATTATTTTTTCCATTTTTAAAAATGTTTTTGGGATTTTGATAGGGACCATGTTGGATTCATAGATCCAGTGTGTTGTATGGACATTTCAGTGATAGTAAATTTTCCATGATTAAGTCACATAGTGACTTCTTATGCATTTGTGCTTTCTTTATTACATCAATGTTTCAAAATTTTCAGTATATAAGTCTCCTACTTCCTTAGTCAAATTTTTCCTGTGTATTTTATTCTTGTTGCTGCTATTGTAAATGGGATTATTTTCCTAATTTCCTTTCAAAATAAGTTGTCAGTGTAACTGATCCATGTATTTTGATTTTTTAAATCCCACAATTTTACTCAATTTATGAGTTCAAAGTTTTTTTTTTTTTTTAAAGGATTCTTTGTGGGTTTTCTACATATGTATAAGATCATGTTTTCTGCCAACAGTGATACTTTTAACTTCTTTCCACTTTGAATGCCCATTACTTCTTTTTCTTATCTGTTTGCTCTGACTAGAAGTAGTGAGAGGGGGCCTGTGCAGCTGGAGCCCCACCAAGCTGCTGCTGCAGACACAGCCAGCTACCATTCGGGGAGAAGGGAGAGGCAGTTCGGAGAAAGGACACCAGTGCAGGGAACAAGAGGCTGAGCTTCCCTCCATGCCCGCTCAGGATTCAGCTGTGTGACGTCCACAAGAAGCGTCTGTGGGTGATTGCGGTCCAAGCTCACCCAAGGAACGTGAGCCGAGAGGTTCGGCAGCTCCAGGGAGAAACGAGGGCCTGGGCCAGCAGTGCTAGCCCCGGGAGAAACCCCTGGCTACTGCAAATGGCAAACACCAGCCTGGAGTTTTCTCTGAAAATGACAGGTACACGGCAGGCTAGAGTCAAAAAAGAAACCCAGTGCAGGGCCCGCCGTATTTGACGGGGTTTAATCAGGAGCCAATCGGGAAAATGAGACCTCAGCATGCAAAATCTCCTGCCATTATTGTATTGCTGTCTATTTCTTCCTTTCATTCTGTCAGTGTTTGCTGTGCGTGTTTAGGTACTCTGATGTTAGCAGCATATGTATTTATAATTGTTAATCTTCCTGGTGGATTGACCCCTTCGTCATTATGTAATTTCCTTATTTGTACCTTTTGTGACAGTCTTTGCTTAATGTCTATTCTTTTCTGATAGAAGTATAACCAACCCTTCTCTTTTGGAATCTAAGAAGCTATTCCAAGGTTTGAGCATTTTTGAAATGAGGAATGTCATTTTGTCTGTTGTTTAAAAAATACCACATGGATGCTCGGTGGCCTATTTTACTTTTGTGTATTTAGGAAGACTGAAAGCATGTACTAATCTTCCATAAAATGGCCTTAAATACTCATTTCTGCTAGTCAGATTTCATCAAGGCATTTTGCATTATATCTCAGTGCACATGACAGTACTATCTTAAAATGCCAACCCTATTTTCTATATATTTTCTATATGTGGCTTATTTAGTGTTTCTTTCTACTAAAAATTCTAAGTTGAAAAATAAAAAATCTTGTTTTAACAATTTTGTTTGAATCTCTGGCAACTTCAATGCAATCATTGAACAGAAAAAAAAAAGGAAATACCTTTATAAAGCACTTGAATGTACATTGTTGAGGCAAAAGAAAAATTTGTATTTTTCCTCTTTGCTGTTTTATTTTAATAAAAGTTTTAACTCCTCAGTCAGAAGGCCCAGCACTCCACATTCAAGCAAACAAGTAGAAAGACATGTCAGAGGAGAAAATTACCAAAGAGTAGTACAGCTTGTCCATCTTCCTGGAATGGAAAGAACATTAGAAAATGGGGCTTGTCATGCAAATATCAGAGTCAGGACATTAAATAGACCAATGTGAAGATTCTCTTCTGACTTTTCTAAAATTTTGTATTATTCTATAACTATAAATTTTCCTTTTGGATATCTATCATATATCTATCATTGAAAATTTTTCAAATATTTAAAACACTTTTAAGTAGTAACAAATGTAACAAAATTACCATCTGATTTTACATATGTCAATATAGTTTCATAAGAAAAATATCCTTAAATATTATCTTAGAAAATAATGGCTTTAGAATTGTAATTTTGTTGATGTGAAGTGGGAAGGAAAATATTTTATTTGATACCAAATGGATGGGATATGTCAATCTACTTTAAGTATTGACAATTATATTTATTTCTATTATATTTTCATCATATTGATGTGATTTTAAGTTGCCTGTTTTTCTATTGCACATGACCCGTGGATTATAAAGTATTGATCAGAACTTGAGATATCTGGAAAGTTAATAATTTTATAAAATGTGACATACAGAGAAGAACATATTTTGTGAAAATAGTCTGAAAGGTTAAATAAGTATTACTGAAATTCATATTTGTTCTCTCTATTTTTTTCCTTTGGCTTTCACTTTCTTCTGTTCTCAGTCTTATTGTACCCTCAAACACCTCTTGACATCTTAGTTCCAGGCAATGCCAGCTTCTTTGGCCTCCTTTTCTTAGTTAAGTGAAACCCAAGATTTGGGTATGATATTAGGCTCTTTTGTATTTTCTGTAAATTAAATACTGTTCTGGCTGGGCATGATGGTACACCCCTGTAATCCTGGCATTCTGGGAGGCTTAGGCAGGAGGATCATAAGTTCAAGCTCAGCATGGGTAATTTAGCAAGACCCTTTCTCAGAAAAAGCGGAGTGGGGGTGCTGGGGTTGTTGTTCAGTGTCCAAGCCCCAGTACAGTTAAAAAAAAGATTCTGAATATATATATAGAGAGAGAGGTTTCATGTGTTTGAAAGGTGATTGGATAATGGAGGCACTGTTCTTGTCAGTGGATTAGTCCATTGATGAGTTCATAGCTGACTATACTGTTTAGAGGTAGACCCTGGTCCAAAAAGGTGGGTCACTGAGGGTATGACCTGGAAGGCTGTTTTATTTTTCTGGTAGGCTCCTTCTTTCTCTGCTTCCTGGCCACCATGACATGAGCAGTTTTCCTCTGCCATGCCCTTCTACAATGCTATTTTTGCCTTGGAGCTCGCCAACTGTGGACTGAACCCACTGAAACTGTGAGACAAAGATAAACCTCTTTTCCTTTAACTTGTAGATGTTGGGTATTTTGTCTCAGTGACAGGAAAGATGACTAATACACACATATGCACATGTCATTCTGTAATGTATTTATTTTCTAAAAAACTACCAGATTATACCTGAAAATTAGAATTAAAATGAACTAAAGTTCTAAAATTAGGTGCATTATTGTTATCACTTATGATCATAACTGTTATTAATATGTAGAATTTTGTACTTATGGATTAATACTTCTCACTGTCAATATTGAGAATGTGTTCATTTGTATTCTGAATTTCATGACAATTGATTCTATATCTTTATATCTTCCCTCTCTCACTCCCAGATTTATAATCATCAGATGAGAAAATGAAAACATTGAGAAAATGAAAACATCAGATTCTAATTTCTGTGAAATAGCTACATTTAGTCACAGACATCAGTGTTTTGTAAATATTGAGTATACTGAACAAGCAAAATTGGAATGAGTCCTTGTTTTTTACTTATGCAATATTTCTGATAGACTAAAATGCCAGGTTTTACCATTCACTCATCTTTCTTGAACCTCTTTCCCCTTCTTTGCAGTGCTGGAGATGGAACCTAGGGATGCTCTACCACCAAGATACACCCCTAGTCCTCATTTTTGGAGAAGGACCTTGCCAAGTTGCCCGGGCCTCCATCAGACTTATAACCCTCCTGCCTCAGTCTCCTGAGTAGCTGGGATTATGGGCACACACCAAACAGCAGGTTGTTAGGGCCCTTCAGACCCAAACCCAATCCACTCCGCTCATCAGTGCCTCTAATCTGCTTGGGCTTTCTGCCTCAGTGTCTTAGTCTTTGCAGTATTCCCATTCTGTTGCTCTTCAATTCAGCTTCTTCCCTTCCTATCCTTTCTCCATGTGGCCAAAGATACCATTTTTATAAAGTACTAATTTGTTGATATTCTGCTATTTAAGCAAGAGATGCAAACCTAGTTTTGATGGCTTCTGTGGCCTTCGTGAACTAGCACTGGCCTGTCTTTTCATCGTCATCTCTAGGTACCTTTCACAACATCTATCCTACCATGTAGCTATTTGTCATTTGACGAGAATGCTGCATTTCATGTCTTCATGCTCTCGTTGCTAAATTGTTTTTCTATATGCAAAGCCTTTTCTTTCCCTCTTGACTTGGCATAATGTACATATTCTTCAAGACCGAAGTCAAATGTCACTCTATCTCCAGGAGCAATGAATCATGCACTTTCATGGTCCTATTGCTATATGTTTACCCCTTATAGCATTTGCCAAAGTTTGTGCACTTGTGTGTACAGCTAGCTCCTCTAAGAATCACTTATCTTGTTAAAATAGCACAAGGTTTGGAACGCAGAGTTTCAATTCCAGCAATGCCACCCTTAGCTCTGTAGACTTTAGGTACCACCTTTTCAATACTATGGGAATAATCATGTTTCTCTTGGGGTGCTATTATGTAAGAGGTGATTGAAAATAGACTGTTCTTCATTTATAATGGCTTAAATGTGATCTCTTTAAGGTTTTATTAGCTATGTTTCTTTGTATCCAAGTACCTACCACAGACCCTAGCATGTAGTAAACTCTCAAATATTTGTTGAATGAATAATAGAATTGGTAACCAGAGATTAAATATAGACATGGAACTGCCAGTAATTTCAGCCCTGTGGAGGCTGAGGCAAGGGGATCATGAGTTCATGGCCAGGTCGGGCTACATAGCAAGACCCTGGCTCAAAAAAACAAAAATTTAAAAAAATGAATAAATGAATATAGGCTTTGACAGAAAAAGCAACTAAAATATTTATATACTTTTGTAAATATATATATTTAATATATTTATGTATATACTAACATAATATACTTACATAAATATACTAATTAATAAATATATTACAAGTGTGCAAACTCTATAAACTTGCTGAACTGAAACTATATCTTTTGTAATACTGTGTTCTCAATTTGATTTCTGATTAGGGAGACAAACCAAAAACCCAAAATCTACTTCCTTGATTTGCTTGTACAAAATAATTTTCAGGCTGAAACAACTGGCTTCTATCCTTCAAACTCAGAATTTATAACTCAGAGATACTCAATCATATGAAATTTGGGTAAATACAAAATCAAACCTAATTCAGACCATTAATTACAGAGCTTCTAATGTTCCATTCAGCTCTGATAGCTATATTCTCTGGAAGAAAACTGTAACAATTATAAAACAGTTATTCCTTTTGGCTTGGAAATTTCAACTTCTTTGGGATTTTTACCCAGTAGTTAGGGGTAAGGTGCACTGGGAAATTGTACAGATTGGCTTTGGCTACTTTGCAATCAGCATGACCAAGAATAAGCCAGAGCTGGGAACCAGGAAGGGTAGACAGATGTCATTTTGAATGCGGAATGCAGAATGCATATTCCTCTTTCTGGTCACAGCTTGTGTTAGAGATGTTAACACTGCCACACCATCTCAGTCTTCCTAGAACTGTGAATCAAGGTGTTTCCCTCTGTCCTGTGCCATCCATGATGACCCGGCTAGACCCGCTGGATGCTCTTAATCCAGCCCAGCCACTATGCTCATTTCTGCTCCTCTGACCTCCAAGGCTGCCCCTGGTTCCGGTCAGTCTGCGTTTTCCCTTCCATGCCTGGACCCATGTGACGCACTTGGACTAAGTCCCTTTTTACTTGCTATAAACAGTTGGTTCCTATTGCTTATAACCAGAGAATCCTAATGCACACAATATAGGAAAGTTTGTTTTCCAGAGGAAATTGTTTAAATCTCAATACTATCTTGAGCAATGTCAAGTAGTTACGTTTTGTTCGTATCACAGTCACAAATCCCTAACAGCAGATGGCTCCTGCATGATGGGGAGCGGCTGCCAGCCCTCCTGAGCCTCAGCTTTCTCATCTGTAAAACGACAACTATAAAACTACTAGACACACTTTTGTTACAGGCTCATTGTGACAGAAAATTGAGGGAAAAAAAGAATAAAAGTGTTTTTCAAATCACAAAGCATTCTATAAAGTAAGGTAATTATCTCTTATTTATTCTTTTAGCAAATATTTCCTGCAACAGACTGTTCTTACCAAAAGTTGTTTTAAATTGGGAATATTTTAGTGTTTAAGAGTGTGTACTTCGAAGAAATAGTCAACTATTGAAAAATGTGGAATCCACTTATCTGAACACTGTGTCCCAAGCTGGTAAAATGCCTTTTTGTAACATGGTTACCAATAATCTTTGGTATTGACAGTACTTTATTTCAGTTTATGAAACAGAATATGTAGTTTAGAGATATTTTAAGGGAGATTTGGGGGAGAAAGTAGAATAGAATTGTATAGGAAAATGAATTTTGACTCATAGTCTCTGATCAGCAATTTAAGTTGACATTTAATTGTCTGTTAAAACGTGATCTCAGTCCTTATCATTCGTAATGGTTTAGATTGGAAATGTCCTCCCACATGGTCATATGTTCAGAGAATGGGCTTTCAGAAGGTGATTGAGTCCTGAGGGTTGTAGCTTCATCAAAGGATTCTTCATAATCTTATCAAGCAATGCATTATTGGAGATGACAGAAGCAGGAGATGGGGCATAGTTAGAAGGAGTAGAATATGGCTGTGTGACCTTGGGGACATGTGGCCTTGTTTCAGTCCCTTCTTCTCTGGTTCTTTTCTACTCGCCTTGCTTTCTGGCTGGCATGAATTGAGCAGCTTTCCTCTGCCATGAAGTTCCTAGCTTGGACTCACCCAACCATGGACTGGAGCCTCTGAAACCATAAGTCAAAATATACCTTTTCTCCTTTGAGTTGACTTTCTCCAACACATCATTGCAGAGGGGCAGTGATATACAATATGAAAATATACTTATTTGTCAACTGGAACTCATGGCTCCCTATCTGGATTCCTTCATTCATTATCTTTGTTCATTTAGGAGACTGATATCTGTCCTGTTCTGTGAGAACCAAATGAGATTATAAATTCTTTCTGAAGTGCAAAACATTATAAAATATAAATTAATATTTACCAGCAATTATTGTCTGCTTTGAATCAAATATTTACTTAATACTATTAACTACTGTTACTGACAGCTAAACAAGTTTTCTTGTCTTTTTTAAAATTTATTTGTTCGTTTTGCAATACCAGGCCTTGAACTCAGGGCCTTTGCACCAAGCTACGTGCCCAGCCCCCCTCTACCACCCCCTGTTTTTATTTTGAGGCAAGATCTCACTGAGTCACATAAACTGGGTTTGAATTTGCAATCCTCCTGCCTCAGTTCTCAGAATGCCAGGATTCCAGGTTGTCTTTTTGTTGTTGTTGTTGTACAGAACATCTCTTTTTTTGTCTAGAGCATCCTGTGATTGATGTTAAGAAAATGTAACACCCAGGAGAGGCTGCTCTACATGGATATGCAATAGCATCATCAGCAGTAGCTCCTCAGAGTTGGTAGAAGCCCTCATTTTCAGCCTGCACTCCAGATGGACCGAGTCAGGAATTGGTGTTTTCATTTGTTTCTTTTGTTTTGTTTTGTTTTCTTCTATACGGGGTCTTGCTATGTTGCTCAGACTGGCCTCAAACTCCTGGGCTCAAGAGATCCTCCTTCCCCAGCCTCCCGAGTAGCTGAGAAGACTGGCGTGTGCCACTGTACCAGGTAGGTATTGGTGTTTTAACAGAACCTTCAGAGGATTCTGATGTCCACCAAGTGGAGAAGCACTGGCTTAGACCTTTCCAATCCAGTTACTCATCTATATGTGGAATATAGTTCTTCCTTATTATTTAACAACAATAGTGATAGTATAACCATTATAAAAACAGTTTTTGCCCCTTCCTTCCATGGGTGACTATTCATCAGGAGCCCAAGTGACCCAAAACTTCCCAGAGACTTCCTGCTCAAAACACTCCAGAAACTTCCTCTTATCTCTTAGAGTAAAATCCACAGGACTTACACAACCTAAGCTTCCCCTAAGAAGGCCCATGGCTGCTCAGATGGCTTCTCCCCATTACCATCTTTAGCACCTCTGCTTCAAGCATCTCGGCCTCCCACTGTTCCTTCCAGCTCCCAGCTCTGGCACATGCTGGCTCCTCTGTTCTTCTCCATCTCTGTGCCTGACTGGCTCCCAGTTCTCATGGGCTCTGACTGGACATCACTTTATCAGTGGGGCGTTACTTGAGCCCTCTCTTCCACTCACAGGTCTTGCTCCTTCCCTTCACTGTCCCTACCATGATGCCAATGCCATGGGAGTAGAGCTACAGTCCAGAACCTAGTATGGGCACAAGCCTCAGAGAAGGCAACTGATACATTTTTGTTCAGTGAAGGAATAAAGTTCTTACAGTATTCCAAGCACCATGGAAAGAGTAGCTTTTCCTATGTGCTGATAATGCCTAGATTTCCTAGGTCCTGTTATCCTGTGAAAGTTTGCAGGTAATTGTCTGTCATTCAGGGTTCTCAGTGTCTAGTGCCTCAGCCCGCCCAGAGATGAGGGATCAAGATATGTGTGCTTTGCAACACTGGGACTCTGGCTCCCACTTCTATGGAGGCTCTTGGTGGTGATCACTCACCCACACTATTTATTCATGGGCAGCTCTGAGTGTCAGTGGTCCAGATGCAGGATTGAGGGGCAGTCAGGATGACCCACCATGCCATTCTTCAGGGGCCTCCAGGGAATCAGAGCCACTAGGAAAGGGGGATGTATTAGTATTCACTAGAAAAACAGATACAATGGTAGATATATGAATATGTGAGAGCTTACAAATTGGCTTCCTTGGGCTTCCTACAAGTCAGATGTGGAAGTGTGCAGAGGGTGTGTCTACACTGGAGATCTGGAGGGCCCAGCCGAAGGTCTGGAGGTCTGAAGGATCCAGGCAAAGGTCTAGAGGCCCAAAGTATCCAGGTCTGGATTTCCAAGGATCCAAGCGAAGGTCTGGAGCTCCTCCAAAGGAACTGAAGCTTATCCAAAGAAACCAGGCGGGGTGTATCCCTCTTCATTTCCTTCTTATACCATCTAGAGAATGGGCTGCCCTAGGGATATTCTACACCCTAGGGTGTAGAATTGCTAAACCAATTTAGTTAAGCTTCTCTTACAAATTGACAGAATCAACCATCACAGGGGATTTATTATAAGGAAATGACTTGTGAGATTATGGAAGCTGACAGGGGCACAACTTGAAGAGTCAATGTCCTACTTTAAGTCCAGAGGTCAGAAGCTGCTGTGGAACTAGGAACAGGTGGTGTTTTGTCTTACCTGGGTAAAGGCCAAAATTTTGTTCTAGTTAGGAGTTTACCTGATTGGTTGAGACTCATCCCCACTAGAGGACAATCTGCTTTGCTCAGTCTACCCAATTAAATGTTAACTTCTTCCAAAAACAGCCTCACAGACATTCCCCAAATAGTGTTTCACCAAATCCCCAGTGGCCCAGCTAAGTTAATATGTAGAATTAACCATCACAGGGACATTGTGCTCCTAGAGGACTTTTTTAATTGCTGGGGATGAAACTCAGGGCCTCATACCTGCTAGGGAAGTGTTCTGCTACTCAACTACATCCCTAGCCCTCTAGGGCCTCTTTTGTTTTGTTCTGGAGTTTGAACTCAGGACTTTCAATCTGAGCTACATCTCCAACCGTATTTACTTATTTATTGAATTAATTTTGAGATATTGTCTTTCTAAGTTGCCTCAGCCTTCCAGAGTGCTAGGATTACCAGCATGCATTACCATATCCAGCTCGCCAGGGCTGTTTTAATTCTCTCACCTCAGTGCCTTGGTCCCATGCTTTGCTATTCTCAGTTTACAAAGGAAGTTGAGACTTAAGGTCCAGGAACACAGCAGAGAAAAGCACCCAATCCTGGCCCCATCTAATCTGAAAATAGGTGTCTCCTTCACTGTATGAATGTAGTTTTCACCGAATGTTCAATTCATTTTGAGGAGGGAAAAGACATAAAGAAGAATTGAGTAGATATGGAGCCAGGTTTTTTGTTTAGTCAACTGGTTTTGTTGTAGGGCTCTTTGCAGTCAGCTTTAAGCTAGACTTGGTAAATGTGGTGGACTTATTATTGTGGTCAATTTGAGCCAGAACACCCAGATGGACTGAGCTGGTGTGGTTCTGGGTGTAGAGGATCCACCTGAGGATTGTTGCTGATGCAAAATAAAGGAGAACTGGAGCGGAATATAGTTGCGGGCTGTTTACCAGGAGAAGCTCTGCCGCAGCTGGTTCTCCTGAAAGGAACTTGGCTGTTCTCGTTGAAGAAGGAGCTCAGGGCCTTGCTGTAATGGAGGATGTCTGCTGTTGCTTTGGGGAAGCTCTGGTCTTCATCTCTGCTGCAAACATTATATCCTGGTTCCAGTAAAGATTTCTTCAGCCATCATCTGCAGACATAGATGAACACAGGACATTGTCGTGGGCTCCCAGCCCTTGACTGGATCTTTTTGGGTCTCCAGTGCACAGATAGACATTCAGCACTCTTCCTGCATTTGGCTTATGGATGAATATTGTAACTTATGAATGTCCTGTATTAAATCTGCTCTCTTACAAACCATTGACTCTGGAAAGATAACTAATACAGTAAATTTTCAGTGTCTTTTAAGGACCTCACCTCTCTGTCACTCAAGCGGTTAGTAGGAACTGTGTCAGTAAAGCCATGAACATCTTACCGAATAGCCATGTGTAACAGCTCAGGGGCTAGGAAAATCCTTAGCAAAGAAAACAGCAGTGCTATTTCTACTCAGATGTAAATTCAAAAGTTGTATTTACTATGACTGCCAGCTTTTGGCTTTTCTTTATGACAGCCCAGCAGAGTCTTTTCTATGCATCCAGTCAAAATACTGAGTATTATCATTTGGTTAATCACAGTTTCCTCTCTGGATGTTTTTCTTCACCATCTGAAATGGCCCAATGCAAACTGTTCTATGAAACAAAGAAGAAAAAAAGAATTATTTCACTGCTGAGACTAATTTTTAAAAGACCCTGAAACAAATATCTCTGTATGAATCACATTAAATTCTAATATTTTCATTTGAGTTGAAGGCAAGATTTGTAGGTTCTTTCTCTTTATATGGAGGTGAAAGGAAAAGTTTGAAAAGAAAGCACAAAGTTTTGTGTAGGATCATGTTCATCTGAGCAGCTACCACGTGAACTGGTACTCTTTAGTTTCCTCCTTGTCAAAATGAAGGTAAAAGACTTAGAAAGTCTTGAGTCCACACAGCAAACGAGTGAAGGATGTTGTTGTCTACTCTCCATTGGGAGAATGAATGCTGAGTGACGAAAACATATTTGTGCATCATACAGAGCAGATGGAGCCGGATCCAAGCTTGTAGAACAGACAGCAGCACAGAAGGGGCAGGAAAAGATACGGATGAGAAAACCAGTGCTGGTCCTGACCGGGTCTCTGGAAAGAGATCAGATAGTAGGTGAGATGAAGGCTGGGACTGAAAACAAGAGGCGCATGTGATACGAAAGCAACAACCGGAGTTTCCTAGTCTGACTCCACAAATACCCCATTCCCACAAGGATACTTGAAGTACATGCCCTGTACAAATGAAGCACACTGCACCCAGACTCAGAGTCATTAAACTCAGCAAAGGGTGGGGATGAGTTGCAGACATCAGGGGAACTAAGAGGATCCCACTGGCGAGCGGTGGGATGTTCACACTGCCCCAGACTGGCTCCTGGTTGTCTTCTGTGTGGGAGACTGGGTGGCTTCTCTGCAGAAACTGAGCATCCTCAGAGCAAATGCCTGCAGAGCAGGGACCTGGGAGTGCGCCCTCTCCCCAGCTGAGATGCCTTAGAGGGAGCACAACACCACTCACAAGTCCTGCTCAGATGCAGAGTTTTCAATACCTTTTTAGTGACTCATTCTTAATTATGAATTAACAGCCAGCAAGCACTAGACATTTCAGGAAAATCAATGATTAGAAAAGAAAGAAGCAATCAAAATAGAAAAAAGAAGGAACTCAGTGGAAAAAAATGCTAATAAAGATAGTAGAACAGAATAATGAAAAGTAAATCTATCCCCAGAGAAATGAGATATTTTGTTCAAGAAAAAATACCAAAACCATGCAAAAAGCACCAAGAGGGAGTAAGAACTCTGGAAAATAAAATAAGCAAGAACTGAAAAACAAACAAACAAACAACAACAACAGCAACAAAAAACAAACTCCTTCAGAGATTTGGAGGAGAAAAAGCCAAGAAGACAAGAAGAAATTTATAAGATTTTCTGGCTGGGTACTGGGATGTCATGAAGTACAATAGTAGAGCACTTGCCTAGTGTGCCTCTATCCCCACTACTGCAAAAACCAAAGAAAAACAACAACAGAAACAAAAAAGGAAATATGAAAGCGTTATAGCTTAGAGCTGGGGTGTCCTCCAAAACCCTCATGTGTTTGAAAGATGACTGGACCACTGGGGGCTTATCCTCACCGGGGGATTTGTCCACTGCTGAGTTGGTAGTGACTCGCTGTTGGGAGGTGGGGCCTGGTCAGAGGCGGGTCCCTGGAGTGTGAGCTGCAAGCTCTCTCTGCCTCTCTGCTTCCCCCCTTTGCTTTCTCTGCTCCTTGGCCATCAGGACAGGAGCGGCTTTCCTCAGACAGGCCCTTCCATTGTCCTGTTTCTGGGTTGGAGCCAGATGACCCTGGACTGAAAACATGAGTCACAGTAAACCTCTCCTCTTTTAAGTTTTGGGCTTTGGGTATTTTGTCCAAGCCATGAGGAAAGTGACTAAGACAGAAAGATAAGAAAAAATCTTTTAAAGTGTGTGAGTTCCAACATCTTTTAAATAACTTTATTAAAAGAAATGCAAAGAAGGGAAGAAAGAAAATACTTTTTAAAGGAAGTTTTCTTTTTCATATCTGAAGAATATTAGTTTCTGGGTTAAATTCCTTTTCTTCCCCTGAGTTGACTTCCAGGGACAAAAAGCTATAATGAGCCTAAATGTGTTGCAAGATTAAAATAACTGTTTAAGACAAAGGACAGAAGATCAAAGTATGTTGATATATCTCAGTATCAGCACTGAGATTGGGAAAGAAAATGGGGATGCACTTTTAACAAAAATAATAATAATAATAATAATTCTACTCTGTGAAGGTACAGCCTAGAAAATTTTACACAAGGGAGTTTCTGAAAAGGTAATGAGGCGAATATACTTCTGTTGAAGAGAGGGCGTGTTCTCCTAATAAAGCACACATCAGAGTAGGATAAGAGGCAGGTTGCAGAGGACAAGCAGTGGGGCACAGAAAGAGGGAAACTCAGTTCCAGGAGGCAGCTGTGCACCAGAACTAGGGAGAGCAACTGAGAACAGGGAGTCCAGGGAGAGGAAACCGAGAGCTGACAAACTATAGTGTGGACAGGTGAACAGTGTGAAAGACAGCTCAGGGTGTTCACCCATTTTGTTTGCATGGCCCATGCTGAGTGTAGAGGAATCTTCTTGGATTGCATATAAAATATGTAATATAGTTAACGTAAGCTGGGGATGTAGCTCAGCAGCACGATTCCCGCCTAGCATGTGTGAGGCCCTGGGTTTGATACACACACTGGAAAGAAAATAATACAGCTAGTGCATATGAATAACAAAATTTCCTTTAAAAATACTTTTGTTATAATATTAAAGAAGTAGGAGGAGGCAGAGGACAGGAAAAAGATGGCAAATGGCTTATGGGAAGAAGGTTGGATAAGTAGGGAACTTAAGAATTAATGATAGGGAAATGGGAAATCAAGATAATAAACAAAATAGTCAATTTATAAAGGTCTACAGAAGACAAAAATGTTTACATTCAATCATCTTCACCCATAGCCAACCCATTTCATTTGGGGATACAGCCAACCACAGGTCAAAATTGAAAACCTCATACCACAGTGATACATGCACAACCATGTTCATAGCAATACTAATTGTAATAGCTAAGTCTTGGGAACAACCTAAATGCCCAACAGTAAGGAATGGCTAAAGAAGATGTGGTTTTTCTACACAATGGAGTACTACTGTGCCACTAAAAGGATAAACTACAGTCATTTGTAGGTAAATGAATGTACCTTGAGAACATACTCTTAGGTGAAATAAATCAGACACTCATGAGTACACATCAAATTGCTTCTCTTATACAAAAAACCGTAAGTGTAAATAAGGACAGCGAGGTATAATAGATATTAGGTAAAAGAAAGATGATGCTCAAAAGAGAGGAGAACTAGAAAGGGAAAAGGGGGAAAATAAGGAAGGGGAAAAGGAAAGAAAGGAGAAAGGGGAAAAATTAAATAAACCTGCTGTAAATTGGGAAGGGAGGGGGAACAGAATGGAGGGGTAGAGAAGAGGGGGGAACCAAGATACATCATGTACAGGTACAAAATAACCATGATAAATGTGATCATTATGTGTACATTGTACCAATACATGTCCTTGGTAAAAAATAAAAATAAAAAAATAAAAATTTCATCTCTGCTGAACACGTATAGAGTTTTGCTCTTATCATTTCCCCCTAAACAATATAGTAGAACAACAATTTCATAGAATTTACATTGTGTTAGATGTTCTGAGTAATCTAGAGATTATTTAAACTATACAGGAGGAAGTGGTAGGTTATCAGCACGTACTGTACCATTTTATAGCAGGGACTTGAGCATCTGTAGAGCTGGGTATCTGGGAGGGATATTGAGGGATGAATGTATATAGGACAATGGTTGGCTCAGCAGAGAAAAATTACAGGTTGTCGATGACATTCACGTTCAGCACTAATAAGGATGTGTGATGTGTTTCTATTAGGAGACAAATGGGAGAATAGGCCCTAAATCTCTGTCCTTCCCATTCTAGGCCAGTAGAACACATCTAAACAAATCAACAAACACATTTCAGGCTCTGACTAGCCCTGGACACATGAAAGTAGGTGCCCCGGAAACAGCTAAATGAATTTAATGTGGTAGCCTTTGGGAAGGATGCCCAGGAGGGGAAAGGGCAGGGCAGAGATCTTTGTCTTTTCACTGTTACATAAATGTACGTCCTAAATGGTTCAAAATTAATTTTTTAATTATTGTGTGTGTGTGTGTGTGTGCTGGGAATTGAACCCAGAGCTTTGCAAATGCTAACCACATGTTCTGCCACTGAGCTACATCCCCAGCCCCCTAAATTAGGTTTAGATAGATATGGTCTTTGGTATAATTATAGAACAACTACTTCTCCTATGATTTTTTAATATTTTCCATTCTTTTCTAAAGTTCAGGTCAGGAATCTAAAATAAAAATAGTCTTTAAGGTCTGGGGATGTAGCTCGGTGATAAAGTGTGTGCTTCGTGTGTGGGAAGCCCTCATTCCAACTCCCATAACAGAAGAAAAATCCTCAAACCAGCTTTGTAATTCTTCCTGTGTATCAATCAGTAGATCAGTGGAGATCAGAAGACACCCTCCTACGAGGATCACTGTAGGAAAATGGAATGAAGGCTTCCTACCAAAGCAGAGGGCCAGGTGTAAGAAAGCACCAGGGCTACTTGGAATGAAGGGAAAGACACAGTCAACGGAGGGAAGGAGAGCAGGGTACCAAGCTGAGGGATGCAGGGGCAGGGCTGGGACCCGCCCCCCTCCTTGGGATAAAGCTCAGCTACTTCTAGCTCTCTCCATCCCTGGGATCTCTCCTGGGGCTCAGGGAGCGAGCACTTTTGAGGGCACACTGAAGTTACTTGCGAGACAGTAAGAGAGCGGAGGACGGCACCACTCCCACAGCGCACTTCTGCTTAGCGCCTGCAGTGCAGAGAGCGCCTGCCCCGCGCTCGGTGGGAATCTGGGCACGGACATCTGTGTGCACACCTGGACCTTATTTCTCTTCCTGCCCAGCCCATGCCTCTGATGTTGGCCCCAGTGCAACTGGCTTAATTTTCTAAATTTATAGAGGCCGTTTGCCTTCGTCACCTACACGAATCTTTTGTTGCAAGCAGCCGCGTTTAACGTGCGTCACTTGCCGGAAAGACAGGCGACGGGGATGCTCCAAGAGCAAAGAATGAAGGCGCCTGCCAACTTTGAGAACTGGGAAATTGCTTCGTCCCTCTGAGGGTCATTTTCTTCTGTGATTTGGTAAAATAGTTACTAAATTTTCTATTCAAAAATGTACAGAAAGTGTGAAAGCTGATGATACCGAGCTGAAATCATTCTCATCAGATCTAGACAAAATTAACTACATGGTTCGTGGGCCGTGAGAGTGGGGTTGGGGGCGGAGGTGCTTGCCTGTCTGGGATATCTCGTCAAGAACTTTCTAAAGGCCCTATAGAGATTTCTTCTTATTCTACACACAACCCATGCTTTGCATCTCTTGTATATATGCACGGATTTCTGTAACAAAGTTTGTCTTTAATGTTTATTAAGATTGCAGCTACTGAGACATCATGCCCTGGACAGCTGACCAGACTCCAGCTGTGAGTCTCCAAGACCAGCGAATTCTGTAAGCAAGTGGCTCATGTAAATGTCCTCTTCTGGCCTTTCAACACCCTACCTAAGTGTCCAGAATAGTTCACATTGTACTGCGACATGTGTATTCTCACCCAATACTCTGTCATTCCCACATAAACATCATTGCTTCTTGGAGAATGTCTCTCTTATGCAGATTGACAGCATGACAAACATGACAACGTGTGCAATACCCTGGAACCACTACCTCTCTTTATTTTACACAGACAGGGTTCAAGATATTAACAGAATGTTTAACAGGTGTGGTGAGTGTAGACTTGATGAAGTCTGGAAATCAAAAGAGAAATAGTTTCATGGTAACAACTCCCTGCCCTGGTGTTTTAGAAGGGAGTCAAAGAAAGTGCCTAAGAAGGGAGGCCTAGTTTCGTCTATGTTACAGCACAGGTAATGGAATAGCGACTATATGAACACTGGTTTCCTCATTTTAAAATAGGAGAAATCATGACTGTACTAGTCACTGTCCATTGCTGGGGCACAATACCTGACAGCCACAACTTACAGGCGGAGAAGTTTATGGAACGTACCTTTTCAGGAGTTTCTGTCCAGAGCTGGCTGGCTCCAAGGCAGGAATGTCATGGTGGTGGGCATAGAGGACAGCTCCAGAGAGGAGGAGAAGAGCTTCAGAGAGGAAGGAGTCAGGGACCAGATGTATGGATTATATACAATATTTATAGTGTGTGTGTGTGTATGTGTGTGTGATGTGTGTGGTATGCGTGTGGTGTGTGTATATGTGGAGCATGGTGTGTGTGTGATATGTTTATGGTATGTAGGTGTGTGTGTGCTGTATGCGTGTGTTGCGTATGCATACTGTGGCATGTGGCATGTACATTTGGTGTACATGTGTGACTATTCAACATAAAATGTATACCTGACACCTGACTAGCTTTGATTGTTTTCATCTTAGTTGAAAGATTATAAAGCCTATTCTCATAGAATTCCTCTTAGTTGACCAAATTTATCACAATTTTCAGGAAGAAAAATTAAATATAGATCTTCATATATTTGAGTACTAATTCTATATCAACATCTTTGTTGTGAGAGTAAAAGCATAATATTTAAGGATATAATAGACATACAGAAAAAGTAGGAAAGAATAAAATCAGTAAGTTAAAACAAAGTGGCATTAATAACATGAAAATGAGACAGCAATATATTTTATAGGAATTCAGAAATCATAATAAATTCAACTTACTAAGATAAAAGGTTTGATGTAGAAAACAATCTGAACAATAAAATTTGTTTTATAGATTATCCTGAAGAAGTCATAATTAAACATATTTCAAGATTTAAAATGAATCAACCCTCATATAAACTGCTTTGATATTGGAGCTCTTGTTTAGAGGGAAAAAAATGCTTATTTTTCAACACATAGAATCAAATTTTAAATGAAGCTAATGTATAACTTAGTGCTAATTTTTGGAGCAGTTTGTTGATGTTGTTGAACCAGACGTCTCAAATCAAATATTTTTATTTTTTTAGTTGAAATTTAGAGTACAAAAATGAGTTAAACATCAGATAAGCTCTAATTCAGATGGATTTTTCCTTCCAATGTCACCAACATTCATGACATGTAAATGACTAATTTTTTAAAGTAGAGGATTTTTTTTTTTTTTGAGACAGGATCTCACTATGTAGCCCAGCCTGCCTTGAGTTTGCAGTCTTCCTGGCTCAGCCTCGTGAATGCTGGTGTTGCCAGTGTACATCACCATGCCAGTTTTTGAAATTGTTAAGTACTAGCGTTAGTACTGGAATCATTCATGTAGGTAAGGAGACTCAATACTTATAAAAATTTCAGAGTATCTTTATGATAGATGCTATATTTTCTAAATGAAAACTTAATGAATAAGTGTAACTGCAATTGCTCGGTTTTTAAAAAAAGAATAATACTTTTCATTTTTAATAGCACCCCATCTACTCCAGTCATGCTTTAAATGTTGAAATTTTTTCCATAATAACACAATGTAGAATGACCTCGAGGTCTTCCTTGGTGTTACATTTGGGAGGGACCATCTTTAACCTACTACAGTGAAGCCATACTGCCACTTTAAAATTTTGTTTTGGTAATTTTAAACAATTTCCAAAACAAAAGGAGCCTTCACAGGCTCTTTCAAGCTGAGCCTATGAAGTACTGTGAAAGAACTTTTGGCAAATACCCAGTTTGGAGTTGAATAGAGATAGAGTGTTCCAATCATGTAAGTCTCGAAGTAAGTATCCATAGAATAACTTATTTGTTCAATGCATTAATTTTCTGGGGCACCAGAACAAAGTATCATAATCTGCACGGTTTAACAACAGAAAATTTTTTCTTCAAATCCGGGAAGCTGGGAAGTCCAAGATCAAGATATAGGCAGGGTTTATTTCTGAAGTCTCTCTCCTTTGTTTGCAGATGGCTTTTTTTTCCCCTGTGTCTTCACATGGCATGATCACAGTGGGTGTTTTGTCCTAATCTTTCCTTAAATAAAGACATCAGTCATATTACATTATGGGTTAGTCAGCTTTTCATCACTGTGACAAAATACCTGAGGATAAAAACTTAAAGGAGGAAAGATTTATTTTGGCTTATGGTTTCAGGGGTGTCCGACCACGGTAAATTGGCTCCTGTGGTGAAGCAGAAACATGATGGCAGAAGGCTGCTCTCTTCTGGGCTGCCAGGAAGAAGGTGGGGAGGGATTGGTACAAGATAGAATCCTCAAGGCATACCCCCATGATCCATACCCTTAAGTCACTTTAACAGGCCCTGCTTTCTAAGTTTCTGTCACCTCCCAATAATGCCATTAAATTATGAGTCCATCAATGGGCTGATGAAGTCAGAGCCTTTGTAACCCAATCACTTTCTGAAAACCTCTGAACAGTGCTGCATCGGGGGCCAAGCCTTCAACACACAAGCCTTTGGGGACACGCCAGATCCAAACCACAATTGATCAGTACCCACCCAAACAACCTTATTTTTTACCTTCATTGCCTCCTTAAAGGCCCTGTCTCCAATTACAATCACATTTCAAGGTGCTGGGGATTAGGGTCTTAATATAAAACCTTTGTGGGGAAATAAGTCAACTCATACCAGTTAGTTCCCACAATTTGAATTAACCTGACCAATTCCGTGTCAGCCCAGAGCTCTTAGCACTTGGAACTTGACTGGTATTCTTTCAGTATTTAAAATGTTCTCACTTCTCTAAAGTGTTCTAATGCTCAGAGCAGCCAGATGTCTCAGAAAGAAAACTCAGTACTTTGCAGAGTAGCAAATACTTGGCAGAAAGAAGCACGTTAGGCTTGACTCGGGGACTGATGCTGGAGGTGGCAAGCTCAGAAAACAACTTGAGACTCAGGATCAGGGCCATTCATAGGTGGGTGGGTGGCCCTTATTCTCTGTGCTCTTGGAAACAACTTTTTCTAACTGACCTTAGGCTCCCTCTCATGACAACCCAGGAGTGACACACTGATAGTTAACATACACTATAATTTGGATCTGAAATGTCTCCCAATAACTGTGTGTTAAAGGCTTGGTCCCCAACTCATAGCTCTTCTGAGGGGCAGTGGAACCTATCGAAGATGAAGCTTCATCCTTGGGTTACTGGGGCATGCCCTTGAAGAAGACATTGGCTCCTTGGCCCCCTTCTCTCTGTCTTTGCTCCTTAGTCACCTTGAGGTAAACAAGCCTCCTCTAAATTGACTCTTTCCCCATTGTACTGCACCACCAAGGATCAAAGCAACAAGGCCAAGCAAGCACAGACTGAAACTTCTGAAACTATGAGCCCAAACAAATCTTTCCTCCTGTTAGTTGATTATCCCCAGGTGTTTTGTTATAGTAATGGCAATTAACACAGCATGTTTCAATGTTTTATCTGCCTTTTTGTTGCTGTTTAACTGAAATTCAGAAATTAAAGTCCAAACCCTCTTGCTCTGTGGCCTTCTCATCCTTTGGGCATTTTATTTATTTATTTTTCTGTTTTCCCAAAATGCTTCTCCAGATGGCTGAGCAATAAATAATATTCGATGATTAGATTTCTGTCATTTTCCTTCTGCTTCATCTCCATGCTGTTGAGAGAATATAATCTCATTATTTCCCATCCACAGAGTTAACTGTCCTTCAAGTAAAGTACAAAATTGATACCTCTCATTGCTTTGAATTTTTACAACTTGTATTGGAAATGGAAGTTCACTCTATATGGTTGTGTTGAATTCTCATCTACAGTCATCTGAGAGACTTAATATCTCCCTTCCCTTGCCACTTATGCCACATTCACAAATTGCTATGGATTGCCCAACTTACCATCTCCAACCCATCCCTTCTTTTCATTCCCACTGATATTACCTAGTTCCAACTCTGGTAATCTCCTGCTTGGATTTTTCCACAATGGCCTCCAGTCTGGTTGCCAGTCTCCACTCTCAAATGCATTCCCTATCAGAACCCATTTGCTGCAGAGCTGGGGGAAGAGTTGAGCTTTCTAAAACACATACTGGATCATGTTTATTCTCTTGCTTAATATCTTCAGTGTGGGCTGGGTTGTAGTTCAGTGGTGGAGTGCTTGTCCAGCATGTACAAGGCCCTGACTTCGATCTCCAGTACTATAAAACACACATACACACACACACATACACTTCAGTAGCTTCAACTACACAAATTCTAAGATCCTTTGCATGACATTTGAAATCCTTTAAAAACTGAATTCCTGCCTCTTTCTTGCCTGCTCCCCGCCTGGCGTATCCCACCATGCTGGGGCTGCGCTGCTGGCAGCACCTGGGTACCTGGCTGCAGGCTTCGATGTCATCTACTCCTTGTGTGAATCCTCCTGCCTAATGGCCAAGACTCCTGGCACTGCCACTAAGCTTTCTGTGACCCTTTTAACCTGTTTTTTTAGTGGACCCAACATGTTATTTTCTCATATGGCTATTTTTACATGTCTGATTTTCTTGCTAGACTTCTAGACAAGAAACACTATATACAGATTTTCTGCCTTTAGATTGTGTCTGGCTTTGAATGTTTAACACATAGTAACTGCCCTAAAATTTTTTATTTAGATTAAAAACATATTTGTAAAAATCTGAGGTCAAATTATATTCCTCAGTATCTTTTCCTCAAATTATATAATTACCATGTCTTTCTTGAATAACTATCATTTTTGCATGTCATGTATTTCCAAAAATTTTGAGTTATTTAACAACAAAATCACACTCTATAATTATAGTGAGGTTGAAATGGCAGAAGTTATACAATATAGCACAGGCTGGTGCATAGAATGTTATTTTGACTGCCACAAATGAAACCATAAAAACCGAAAATACAAATACATACCTGCCATTATAGTTTAAACTTTCTTCTTTGAAAGCTATTTCTTGTGACTCTGGATTTCGTTTCTGAGTTTTAAAAATCTTTAAATCTTAAACGGTTCTCTGATGGCTACCGTGATTTTTTCTACTGAGCATATTTTTTCTTCTCCCATCCAGCGAGGATTGTGTGAAGATCATGGTCAGGATGATCTCGGGCTTCGGATTCCATTAGGGTCACATTTAGGGCTTGGCTAGAGCAGGAATGTGGCCGCCGCCCGCCCTTCCCTAAGCAGCATTCCGTTTGTCAGAGTTGCCAGGGGCCTGATTGTGCGGAGCAATAGGACGGGATCACTCAGTGTGACAGTCAGGAGAGATTTCACAGATCACAAGTGTTTGAAGAGACAAGTCAAAACGGAGCCATGGAAATGTGGCTGTGGTGACTCCACCGAGCGGGAGTGGTCTGGCTAGCTGGAGTCCAAGGTCACACGGCCTCACGGTGCCTTTGGACCAGAGCCCAGTACAAAGAAATGTCTCCAGGTCGACTCCTGGTACAGGAAATGTTTTTGCAAATTTCAGACTATGCTTTTTACCTGGTCAGCCTGCAAGCACAAGGAAATTGGAATTTAACATGACTTGGTGGATAATAAGCCTTTAAATAATGACATTTTTACAGTCTGTCCTCAAAGGAGTACAATGCCAACTTTGTTGTGAGGCAGATGGTGGGGAAAAAGGTGGATGTGAATGTGATCATTTAGCAGGCAAATTAATTTATGTGACAATAACCAGCCTCCAAATTGGGTTTATTGACTCATTACATTTTCTCCCTATGAAATTTAGTAAAATGCCAAACTCTACATTTTAGAGGAGCTGAAGGTTATTTTCTCATTTTAAAAGGGGGCACATTCTGCATTAGTTTGGCTCTATATTAATGATATTCCCACAGCTTCAAATAAGTTGGTGATTTTTCTGTAGTTTAAGTGTAATACATTTGTAATAAAATTATGGTCCCCTAGACAATCTTCAATTAATCTTAAAAATAATCAACTACTTAATTTCTAGATCACTTTTTTTTGGAGCCCAAGCAATTTTAAAAATGAAAATAAAATAAAATTAGACCAGTAAGACCTCAAATATCTTGATAGAAGAGAGAAAGAGAAAACAAAGGCATTAAGGGAAATGAGAAAGAACAAAGATTTTAATGTTATTTTAGCTGCCCTTTGAGTTAGAAAAACCCCTTTACTAAGGAAAGGTTATCTTACTTGATCTACTAAGTTCAAATGAGTGAAAAGGAAAGACTTACTAGAGAAAATTAAAAAGATAAATAGAAGCAGAGATGTTTCCTAAACTATACAGTAGGTTGTGTAGTAAATCCATGTAGCCCATAATTTATTGGAGTTGTGTGTATGTGTCTGTGTATATGATGCTGGGGATGGAACCCAAGGCCTTGTGCTTGCAGAGCATGTGCTGTACCGCTAACAGACATCCTTCACCACAGCCCACAACTTGGAATCTCCCTCTAAATCTCTGATGTATGGTATCAGGCATGTCTGTGGCCTTTCTGAAGCTGGTGGGCTGGGCCATGCTGCCTCATGGTGCTAACAGCCAAAACGTCTTTTGATGGGTGTGCTATGCCACACCAACACCCATCCAGCAACAGTCTCCTAGATTGACCTTTCCCAAGACATATTACCTCAAAATGTTGATTCCAGTTTTGTTCCGTTTTGCCTTGAGACAGTGCCTTGCCTGTTGCCTAGGTTGGTCTCGAACTGTGAGCTCAAGCAATCCTTTCCTCTCAGGTTCCTGAGTGGGTGGGACTACAGACATGTGCCACCACACCTGATTCCTTGTAGATTTACTTATCTTTACAAGCCAAGAAAATGTAGTAGAAATCCCCTTTTTGTTTGCAGTGCAAAAATAATTGGCTTAGTAGCTTTTAAATTTATTTAATAAAAATATCACATAAATACATTCTTTGCATAAATTTTAATAGTATGGGTACATACAGACCAATGAAATCATGCTCCCTTTTCCACTGTAAGGTCGAAATAAGAACAGATATATAGATATAGATACAGATATTTCCTCAATAAATAATGATCATAAAGTTTCATTCATAAATTAGGCACAGTAAGAGATTGACAGCAAGAAACAATAGATAATAAAAGAGAACCTTTATAACAATACACTCTATTAAAAATCATGTGACTGGGTGCTGTGACCCATGTTTGTAGTTCCAACTACTTATAAAACTGGTGTAGGAGGATATTTTGAGCCCAGGAGCTTGCGCCCAGCCTGGGAGCACAGTGAAATGCCTTATAAAACAATTGTGTTAATGTAGTCTGTCTCTCTTGGAAGAGTCAAGACAAATATCAGTATTTTCTGACTGTAGTTTGGCACAGGTAACTAAAACCGCAGATAAGATGGGAGTATTATATATTCTGCTATTATTTGATTTGTTGTTTTAAAAAATAGGCTGATACCATGCTTGATCTCAGACTCGTATTATTTACAACACAACAGATGTGTTCTTGGCACGCTGCCACATCATGGCCTAAGATCTGTATTGGTCTCCTCATAGCTGCATAGTGTTCTAAAATAAGATGCATTCCGTGTTGTGAATTTCTAGCTTCTTTTTCCTTCTTTGATGTGGATATATGGAGCTATGTCTTCCTTCTTGTGGACAAAAATCTCTAATTTAAGGCATATCCTAATGCCTTTCCCAGAGGGAAAATCTGGCCGGAGCCACTGGAAAATAAGTGTAAGAAAGCAGAAAAAGGATCAATAATCTATACGTTATTTAGGAAGCGATGGATCCAACAAATTATTCCTGTAAAGCTGCATGCTCTGCCTGCTAGTCCTGCCAATATTTCCCTGCTACCTGCCCCATAGTCCTTGCCTCATCACACGTCATGTCCCCTGCTGGCCCAGGGTCTCGGAGTGTGCATGTACTCTGTTGTTCTAAACCCAGCCTACCTTTGAGGATCACGTCCCTTCAGACCCTCATTGCTCTAACTCTGCTCATCGTATCTGGTGCTCAGAACTATTCATGGCCCTCTCAGCCAGATTTAGAGAACTCCATGTCTCCTGCAGTGATCGTCATGGCCTGGTCTCAGCTGTAGCCACGGGAACGTGTGCTTTGAATGGACTCAACTGCTGACCAGCAGTGAAGCTATTGATCTCAACCCCGATCCTCCCTGGGTCTCAGTTTCCTCGTCTATAAAGTCAGGAGCTTGACTGCACAACCTGCATGGAGATTTTCCATTGTGAGGCCCTCGGCCATTTTAGTCTTGATCAAAGAGCACAGAGATTCTGTGTGCCACGCCAGCTCTCAGATCAGCAGCATCTTTCATCTTCACTTCCACACAGTTTAAGATCTTTTGAGGGATTTTGCTTCAGTTTTAAACATATGAGTATTGATGTTTATTGAAAAGTGAAAGCCGGATGGGACCTGGCTCCTTTTCACATCCTGGCAACACTTCGCAGCTAGTGACATGAGGGGCCTTTGCCAGCAAGGCCTGTTTTAATCAAAAGCTTTCATCTGGAATGCAATCCACAATTTCTGGGTAGGAAAGAGTATTTCCCCACAGGATGATTGCACAGAGCTGTAACACTAAGCTCTTTAATTTTGACAGGAAGTAAAACTCCTTCCAGTGAACAAACTTACGAGTGTTCTTTGCAAGAAACTATGCTAGGGATGAGCAATGACCAGGAAGATGCCTCTGCCCTCGTGTGGCTTAGGGTCGAGCAGCAGATAAGCTGTGGATATTATATGTTAGAATGTGGCGAATGTCATTATAGAGCCTGAAAACTTCAGGAGTTCCCAGAAGAAAGAAAAACATTTGTAACTGTGGCGAAGAGAGAAATATCGATGGAGAACAGGGAATTTGTGTTGTATGGTTTGCTGTTGTTGTTAGGAGCATGTAAAAGAGTTATCGAGGAAGAAGTTGGAACTACAGTTTAGGGCCATCTATGCCCTGATGTAAATTTCACCTCCTGCACCTCTCCCACCAGGTGTAATTGTTAGCTAAGGCTCAGTGACAAAGAATCCCTTGAAGGAACAGATATCAGGCCTCTTCAAACTGTATGTCTCAGATCTCTGAGTGGCGAGAGATCTGTGAAGGTAGAGATTGAAATAGAAATGAACAAAAACTATGGCCACCACTTCTTCTATGTCGTGACCAGCCTAGCCACAGCCAGTCACACTCCTGGTACCGCAGCTGAGGTTCGAAGGGCAGTAATTCCTCACAGCTTGGCTCCTTCACTAAGTTTCAGACCAGTGGAAATGTAGGGGCAGAAACCAGAGGCCAAATACTTCTCTAGTAGGAGTGCTCCCACCAAAAAACAACAAGGCATGAAGGCCATTCCTAGGGAGGGTTCTGTCTGCTCTTTTTTCTTCTTTTCTTTAATTTTATTTTTCAGTTCCTAGGACTGAACCCAGGGCTGTCGTTTTGAGCTATATCATTTATTATTTTGGGACAGGATCTTCCTAAGTCACAAAATTCCCATGCTGGGCTCAAACTTGCGATCCTCCTGCCTCAGTCTCCCAGAGTGTTGGAGTTACAGGCTTGCAGTCCAGACCCAGCTGTGTTTTCTTAAGCAGGCTGTAGCTGTCCTGGGTGGAAGAAGTCAGCGTTCGAGGTTTTTCCATTGACTGTGCTCAAGTATCCTGAGTTGGGAGCATTTGGGTTGGCCTGCACACTCCAGATGTTTGTGTGTTGTCTTCATCACACCCTGTCATGTCTTGGATCTAAAATGTCCCCCCAAATTCTCACGTGTTTCAGAGGTTGGGCTTTTGGAAGGTGATTGGATCACAGGGGTATAGCAGAGTTCACAGTTGCATGCGCTGTTAGAGCACGGGACTTGTTCACAGGAGGTGGGTCACCCACCAGGGCGTAGCCTGGGTGTGTTCTTCCCATCCTGTTTCTCTCTCCCTGGGTCTCTCGTCCTCTCTTTGCTTCCAGATGCTATGAAGTGAGTAGCGTTTGTCTACCACACCCTTCCACTGTGATATTCCTGCCTCAGAGCAAGCCTGACTGAACCTTCTGACACTGTGAGCCAAAATGAATTTCTTTTCCTTTAAATTGTGGATATCAGCTATTTTGTCTCAGCAATGGAAAAGTAACTTATATACACTCATTTATATAAGTTAAATGGGTATACAGCAGGTGTTAAGGAAGGTGCTGTTCCAATGACGACTCTTCCTTTCTGTTCTATTCTTCAGCCCTCGTCCTGTTCTGTTCAGTATGGTTGTCCAGATGCTACACAATGGAACTGAAAGACCAAATAAAAAAATTTCCATTGTACACCAGCAGCAAAACAAAAATGTTTCAGATTTGACTACTGTGAATTTCTGTACATTAACAAATTTCCAAGAAGAAGGTTGCAATAAAAATGGTTTTTCCCAGTTTTTATTCCTCTGAGCTGCAACCAGAAAGTCCTTACTGGGATTTTCTGCCATACCCATAGCCCAAGGTGTAGCTACTAGACTATAATATTTAGGAAGTTCCAAATCCAGCTGATAAAGACAACAAAAATCTCTTCTTGTTTTATTTTCTAAAGAATCTCAGAGAGCTAACAGGACATGCGTCATGTCACCAGCTCTATTCCCATCAAATATGGACACATACACATACATACATACACAGGTATGCGTATCTGTATACGTGCACAAAAGTATGTGCATACATGCATATGTGTACATTCGTACTCATGTACACGTGCATATGTATGCATAATACACACATGCATGAACAATTCACTATTGATATCACAATTAACTGAACAAAAAGATGTCCAAAGAAACCAGCAATTAATACAACCTACAAGCACACTGTTGATACCTCCCGAGACCAAATAAAGACAAAGTAACATCTGATAGAAGAAAAGGAATCTCGCCGGTCTTTATTTCAGCTCATTCTGATGTCAGTCATGGGCTCAATGTATGGAATTAAGTTTAACTGAGAGAACTTATCCATCAGGCTTATTATGGGTGGGGGGAAAATTTGGTCTCAGTAGTTTGAAATTTTTCTTGCAAAATCTAGATGTTTGTACTAGTTGCACCTGCAGATGGTAGAGTTTACTGAGGTACATTGATTTCCCACCCAGCAGAATCGAACTTCATGTCTGGTGCCCCTTCCTGCTGGTGGCCCTGATCTCCCAGACCTGAGTCCCAGACATGTCTCTGACCAGTGTCGCAGGCTGCATGCCTTCTCGCATGTGGCTCCCTCTGCACTGTGGTGACCACTGCCTCTGGCTGGACTGCTGGGGCTGTGCTCCTCCCCTCATGCAGGAACGCTGCCCTGAAGGGTCTCTGTGGGCAGCATAAGAAACCAGCTGACAGCCCTGAAATCTGAGTCCAGGGCTCAGGGAACCTTCCATTTCCGCCGGCTCTCCTTCCAGACTTTTCTTTTTTCTCTTCACTTTAAAGTCCCTAGGTAGCTCATGATCCTCTAATAACCATGTCCGTGCTTCTTTCTGCAGGTGCAGATTTCTACAGTAGTGGTCTAGAGTCCTGGCATTCTATTTCCTCTGCTGTTCTTTTGCTCTCTTTTGGAAAATTCTGAGGTCATAGAAGTTTGACTCAGTTTTTTTTTTTTTTTTAATTGGCCCTTTTCCTTTGCACTGTGCTGGGATTGAGTGCATTATTTCTTTTACCTTTTTGGCTGGTATCAGATCTATGTATTCTCATACATCCTTAGAGTTTTACTTCTTCAAACAAGATAGGAAGTCAGAGAGTTCTGGACTTGCTGGCAGCACCAGACCTTGAGACACAGAGGTACAGTGACGCCACACACCAGCTCCCACCCAGCTCGTCAGCAAGCTGGAGACTCAGTGTAACACTGGCATCCCCCGCAAAGTTGCTAGAAGTGGGAATTCTTGGGCTCCACCTCATATCCACTGAATCAAACTCCGGGGGCAGGCAGCACATCTATTTACACAAACTGTCACATTTTATCGATGCTTACTCAGCGTCACTCAAGCTGCCATTAAAAAAAAAAAATTACAATAGTCTGGGTGACTTGAACAACAGAAATGGATTCCTCATGGTTCTTGAGGCCAGGAAGTCCATAGTCTCGGTGCTGGCAAATTCAGCTCCTGGCGAGGCTTCCCTCTCAGGTTTGCTGTGTCCTCATGGTGGAGAGAGAGAGAACAATCATCTCCCTGTATCTCTTCCTACATTTTTAATTAAGGGCACTAAACCCAATCATAAGGGCTCTACTCCTATGACTCAATAACCCCCAAAGGCCCCACCTCCAAATACTATCACATTAGGAGCTGGGGTTTCAACATGCCAATTGGGGAAGGGTCACGACCATTCAGTCTAGCACTCCTGTATATGCACCACTGCATCGAGCACCATCCAGGCCTTTACTACCCCAGTCACATTGATTTAGGGGAAGCCTTGTCCTTGTCCAGCTATAATGGAGTATTCAGGATTAATGTGTGTGGCAGCTCACCTTCTTCAGAGTGCTGGCAAAGCAGAAGTAACTGTGAGGAGGAAGGAAGAGTCTTTAGTGTAGTGTGCCAGCCAGTCTAGGTGTTTGCATATAGTAACTCAAACAACAGCCTTTCTGACAGGCTTATTGGGATAGAAACTCATTTATTTTTAGTTTTCAATCTCTCCTTCTCCCCTAAGCTCTGACAACCACTGATCTTTCTACTGTCTCCACAGTTTTGTCTTTTCCAGACTGCCATATAATTGGAATCATACAGTATATAGCACCCCCGCTCCGGGGAGGCTTCTTTCACTTGGGAATGTGCATTAGAAATTCCTCCACATCTTTTCAGAGTTTGACAGCTCATTACATTTAAGCATAGAATAATTTTCCATTGAATGGTTGTATCACAGTTTATTTATCCATTCACCTACCAGCTTTTCACTCAATGTGCAAATAAGAAAGCTTAGTCACAGAGGTTAACAGCTCACCCAACCCCACACACCTAGTGAGAGGCAGAGGCAGGGCTGGGACCAGGGACGTGCCCTCAGCAGCCACACTCACCACCACATGAAGTGTGCTCTCCCCAGCCATCTGCTTCTGAAGTTATCTCGATTCTCTTCCTTAAAAAAAGGAAAGGTTTAAACAGCATGGTGTGTACATTTCACTTACATAGACAATGAAATGATTTTATATTTGGAAGGACAACCATCCAACTTACTGAAACCAAACACTCTTCAATGAAAAAATAGAGAAATATTTTAACAATCTTAGTGAAATATTTACTGAAATAAACTAACCAGGCTTCATAAATTGGAATGCAAATCTGCTATCTGTAATTACTTCTGACAAGGATAATTTTGCAAGACTTTTAAACATATGCTTGAAAGATTCTTTTAACTACCAGACTAGATTGAATCAGAACTGGTTATACTTCAAAATTCATTCGTTCTGAAGGAGTGTTGGAAAATTCTTGGATTATAAAGTAACAATAGTCTTTCTGCTATTAGTTTACACATCCACTTCTGGTTGACATCATTAATCCTCTTAGAGAACCTCCTGATTCAAAAGCTTAAATACTACCCCACAGAAGCGGTGTGTATTGTCTACACTCATGTTATATGGCTTCATAAAAATAACTAGATGTTATGCTCATTAATTGTCTTAGTATCTTTAATGAATGACAGAAAAGCCTAAAATTTTTCTAAAAAGCTAATTAACAATAATGTCCTAAAAGCCTCCTTGAATGTACACTCATCTGCAAATGTTAGAGACTTCTAAAAGGTTTTGTATATATTAATTTTAAATCAAGTTTTTAAAATTTTTGTAATTTTTTGTTTACTTCTGAACAAGTAAAAATAAAAGCCTGTCATAGCTGGTAGCAACTCTGGAAAAAAAAAAAAGAAAAGACTTCAGCTGATTCACATTTCAGCCAAAAGATATAAACTGATCTTTTGATTCTAATTCTTACCCAGGTGTAATTTCAGACTTCTTGTCATGTAATTACGATAAAGGGCACTGAACAAATGAAACGAATACTAAAATGCATGAGAACAAAGTGTGTCTATACTGTCTGAATGCTTAAGTTGGATCCAGGGTACCTGAGCATTCATTGTATTAACTTCAATACTTTCTGATATGTCTGGACTATCTCAAAATAACAAAGATTCAATGCAAAGACAGGTCTTCCCAGCATTTATTTATGTCCTTGTTTTGTGAGTCTCTGACAATTCTTAGCTCTACTCCTCTTAGTGGGGTGAGTCATAGGCTGAAGAACCATCCTCAGTGTGGATGATTAGAAGGGAGAGGGATGGGAAAAGGCTGAGCGATGGGTACGAAGTTATAGCTAGATAGGGGAAGAAGTTCGGGTCTGCTCTCGCACAGTAAGATGACTGCAGATAATGATGTCCTATGTGTTGAAGAGAAAAAAAAAAACCAGAAGAAAGGATTTAAATGTTTTCATGATTGATGTTTGGGTAGACAGGTTTACCTTGTTAGAACATTACACAATGTATATGTTTATTCAAACATTACATGGTAGGAATCCCATGAATTTGCACAATCTTCATGTATTGTGCTAAGGGGTAGAGCTAAGAATTGTCAGAGACTCACAAAACAAGGACATAAATAAATGCTGGGAAGACCTGTCTTTTCATTGAATCTTTGTTATTTTGAGATAGTCCAGACATATCAGAAAGTAAAATGCTTAAGAGGGAGTGGCTTAGAAGGGCCTTTGAAACTTGGGACCAGCCTGGGCATGATTCACCTACAATTTCTGCTGTTTTATAGCATCATTTGCAAAGATATTTAAACATTTTCTTGCCTTGAAAAGACTGAAACAGGGACTCAAAATTGATTTTTAATGACTGGGCATCTCACCATGTTTCCAGAAGCTCCTGTAGGATTTTAAAGGTTTGAAAGAGGGAACACTAATAGTAAGGCAGGCGACGCAAGAAGAGCCCCTGCCAGGCAGTACCCATCACCAGACGCAGATAGAGGGAGATTATTTTGTTTAAAAATATTGGAAATGAGTAAGATGAGATATAAAGTAGCCCTTTAATAAATAAGAAGATTGAGAAACATTTGGGTAGACAAGCCCTATAATTGAAGCCCCATTTATGCAAAAATATTTAAAATTCATTACTGTAAAATAATGATCATGAGTGTATTGTATCCTAAAAATTTCAGATAATGCATTGTGTCTTAGTTACATTTTTATTTCTGGAACAAAACACCTGACACCCGCAATTTATTTTAGCTCACCGTTTGTAAAGGTTGCTCCAAGGCCAGGCAGCATGGCAGAGGGTGTGGCAGAGGAGAAACAGCTCATGGCAAGGCAGGCAGGAAGCAGCGCATGTGATCATGGGAGTAGAAGGGCTATATATATTTCCAAGCCACATCCACAGTGAGCCACCTCCTTTCACCAGGCTTCACCTCCCAGCATCACACCCTGCTATGAACCCATCAGTGGACTAATCCAGTATCACACACACATGACAGAGTCACCTCCCAAAAGCCCTACTTATGAGTGCATGAACTGTGGGGGGACATCTACATATAAGCCATAATACACTGTTAAGATGTACAGCTAGAATTCAGAAAGTTTGCAAAAGTACCATTGGAACAAGAAAGCTTGACTTGTCAAAAATATGTATTTGCAAAACACATGCTAATTTCGGAATGAGAAAAAGCATGCACCTTAGACTTTAAATGTGGTGCTATGAGAATTAATTTCGATTTTCATGTACAGTACAGTAGAGAGGAGAAGGGAGCTCAAAGTCTAGCAATGTGGGAGACGAGGGCACAATGGCAGCTTTCCACTTGACCTAAATAAAAATCTAATGGTTTCCATTTGAGTTGTCTATTCTTTGTGCCTTCAGCCCCTCTCTCTTACACCCAAGGAACTCCCAAAATAGCCACCATGGGGCTGATGTTGGTAAAGGGGAAGCTCTGATTCCAGCCCATCTGGGGTTTGAGAAGTAGGTTTGTACAGTGATGAAGAGGTGAGATTGGCTTCTGACCAAAGTGCTGTGTGACCCTGGGCTGGTCACTCAGCTTTCTGTGCTTTAGTGGTTTCATTCTCACCTGTAAAATGACAATTGTAATAGCACCTGTTCACAAGATGGCAGTGAGGATTAAATTACTGTGAATGACTTAAAACAGCTACTAGAAAGTCCTTTATTAGAGCTGGCAAATATTATTACTCCTAGTTGCATAATTTTAAGAAAAAAAATTTAGAAAATTAAATAAATCTTTAAGCCTTGGTCTTCTTATTTGTAACATAGAGTAATAATACTGTCTACTTAAGGCAGTATTAGATGTAACATGCTTAGCAGGGAATTGGGCAGATCTCAGAAAAGGCAGCGGCTCTTTTCATAGAGCACAACAATGCCGGGGCCCTCCGTCAGGCGCCCCCTACACACATCTCTGTTGTCTGGTTTCTGTGCCCCTCCGTCCGCGGGTCAACCTGAGTTTCACATTCCACCTGCAGGTTTCTCTTCATTCCTGCTCGGGAATCTAGAGTGACAGCTACCACCGGGCCCCAGGTAGGTGCTTTCATACATCACCTCACTTAACGCACTTGGCCATCTCTGCAAGGTACCTCAACCTCGTTTTGCAGAAGAACAATCAGGTCTGGACACAGTGAGTGACTTGCTCTATCATATGTGGAATAGTGAGGAGCGTGCTTGGAAACAAGCCGATTGCCAGAGTTTGTGCTCTTTCTCTTGACTCTGTTTGCTATACTCCAATCTTAGGGAATTTGACCAAATAGCCAGCACGATTTTCTCATGTGTCTGCATACCATACTTTTTGGTTTTTTATATTCCTTTTTTCTTCCTCGTGTTTAATATAGGCAATGCTTGACCCCCCCTACCGTTACTTTTACATAAAGTGAATTGCTCCTCCCTTCTCTGATATCTGTAAGTCTTCAATTTGGATGTAGTTGAGGGCTGTGTGCTATTTTGTAGTCAAGAAGAGATCAGCCAGCCTGTAGGCAATGGCTTAAAGTCTGATCCCACGAATCTACTTCTGCCTCTGTGCAGAAATGGACTCAGATGTTCTGTGGTCTTTTGTGTATGGTTTCTTTTATTTAAAATAGGATTATCGAGGTCCATCTGTATTGCAGCATGTATCAGCTCTCCATTCCTATTCATGGCCGAATAATGTATCATTCTAAATATAGACTACAGTTTACTTATACATTCATCTGTCCGTGGACGTTTAGGTTGGCCCATAGTTTAGTCATTGTGAATAACACTGGAATTAATATTCCAATGCAAGTATATATTTGAGTATCTTTTCAATTTTGGGGGCATATACCTAAAAGTGGAATTACTGAGTAATTCTATGCTTAACTTTTTTTTATGCTTAACATTTTGAGAAACTGCTAAACCATTTTCCACAATTTTATAGTCTCACCAGCAATTTTCAAGGGTCTCAATCAGTTAAAAGAAGAAAGGAGAAATATGAATTTGTACTGCCTTATGTAAATTCGTAATTACCTTAAGTAGTTTTTATGAGTTGTAAAATTATTGTCACTTGCTTTCAGCCTAAAGAACTTAAGTATTTCTTGTAAAGTAGATCTGTTAGCAACAAATTCTCTTATTGTTTGTTAATATGGGAATGTTTCTATTTTGTCTTCATTTCCATAGAATACCTTTGTTGTATGTAGGATTCTTCATTAACAATCTCCTCACTTTCTTTTGACTTCTATTATTTCTTTTTAAATTTATTTTTATTGTCAAAATGATACATATTTATAATGTATAACACATTTTGAAATACATACACATTGTGAAGTAGGTAAATTAAACTAAATAACACATGCCTTCCTCATATACTAAGCATTTTTTAATGGTGAGAACACTTAAACTCTTCTCTCAACAATTTCCAAGACTACAGTGCAATACATCTTCCCAACCCCCACCCCACTCCAAGTTGAACCACCATTAAACTCTTTACTTCTACCATTTTGGCTTTTTTAGGTTCTACATATAAGTGAGATCATCTGGTTTTTGTCTTTTTGTGTTAACTTAGCATAATGCTTTCCATGGATTCATCTTACAGGTGATGACAGGATTTCCCTTCCTTTTAATGGCTGAACAGTATCCCAATTTGTATACACTCCACATTCTCTTGGCTTCTGTTATCTCTGAAGAGAAGTCAGCTGTGATCTTTGGGTCTCTAAGTAACAATGTGTTTTTCTGTTTCTGATTTCTAAATTTTTTCCTTGCTTTTGGCTTTCAGCATATTTAGTAATGTGTCTGTTGTTCTCTTTGTATTCACTCTATTTGAAATTCCTTAAGCTTTAAGCTTCTTGAATGTGTGGATTAATTTCCCACTCCTTTTCCTCCCCTCTCCTGGTACTATCATTGTGTATATATTGCTGTGTATAATGATATTCCATTTTCTCTGAGGTTCTGTTCATTTTCTTTTCTTTAAAAAAAAAAATTCCTTTCTTTCTCTCTGTTCTTTGGATTACATAATCTGTATTGATCTACTTTTAAGTTTGTGAATTCTTTCTTCTGCCTGCTTAGAACTATTGCTGAGTCCCTCCAGTGAAATTTCATTTCCATTATTCTTTCACTCTAGCATTTTTGTTTTGTTCACTTTATATTTCTATCTATTCATTGATACTGTCTGTTTGATGAGATATTGCCATTATACCTTCTTAATCATGATTTTCTTTAGTTCTTTGAACATTTATAATGGCCTCTTTGAAGTTTTTTTTTTTCTTTTGTCTTTTTAAATGTGTATGAATCTGATTTTAGGTTTCTTTGTGTGTCTCAAGTATTTTTTTCTGGAAACTAGACCTTTCCAGAAAAAATGCATTGTAGCAGCTCTGTTTACTGGCCCCTCACTCTGGGACTTGCTGTTGTAGTTTGCTTATTTGTTTAGTGCTGAGGTGGGTTATCTGAAGTAGGTCTAATATGTTCCCTCACACAGAGGAGCCCCTGATGCTTCTCTCAGGGGAGGCGGCACAGGGCTGCTCGGGTCATCCGGGAAGGCAGGCTTCGGGCAGGGCTCTGGGGCCTGACTCTTTCCCAGACCACACACATCAGTGTGCCTTGGTAATTATTGGCTAATTTCCCATTGTTCTCAACGGTGCCCTTGGAAATCAATTGCTCCACAGGCAAAACTAATCAAACTGGTTCTTCTCGAAGATTTCTTAAGATCCGTATTTGAGATTTGTTCTGATCCCAGGAAAGCTCTTCCTAGCTGTCTGTCTCGATTGTCCCTGGTAAACTAGGCAGCCTCTGGTTTAACATACACAATTGGCTGTCCCTGTCCACAGGTCTGCACTCCTGAATTCTACCAACTACAAACCAAAAAATATTCGAGAAGTTGCTTCTATACTGAAAATATAGAGACATTTTCTTTGTCATTATTCCTTAAACAATGCTGTATAACAGTCATGTATTTACATGGCACTTATCTTGTATTAGGTATATTAGGTATCACAGTAATCTGAAGATGGTCTAGCAAATGCAGGGGGATGCATATACATTATATGCAAATACTATACTATTTTATCTAAGGAATTGAGCATCTGTGTATTTTGTTATCTGATGGGACTGCTGGAACTAATCTGCCATGCATCCTGAGGGATGGCTGTGGTGCTAACAAATCTACCAGCATCTTCCTTAACTGCTTTTTGCCGTAACCTCCACTGTCGTTTTTTAGAGCACTCTTAGACTTGAGCTTCCTTATACTCTGCTCTGAATGAAGTCAGTTCCTTTGTGAAGAACTCTGGCTGGCCTTGGATTCTGGGCAAAAGCCCTGAGCTACAGCTCTGGAACTAGTATGGGAGCAGTGGCGTGTTCCCCCCAGGGTGAAATCTCTGCTTTAGGAGCTGGAGGCCTGGCAAGGGGAGTGGTGGCTGCAGGGCTCTCGGTTCACTCTTGAGGTAGTGAACCTCTGAGGTAGGAGCCAAGATGGACGGGTGATGTCCCCAGTGTGTCTCACCCAGGTTGGGCTGGGCGGAAGAAGAAAGCCCCCAGCTCTTGGATGCACCTTTCCAGAACATAGCCTCTGCCACAGGTTACTGGTGGTGTAAGAGATACTGGCATCTTGCCCTCCCAAGAGGACACCTTGGACCTCTAACACTGCTGGGGGCGAGGGAACTGAGTCCTTGGTTCACCACCAGGAGCGGAGTCTCCATCACACCGGAAGAAGTGGGGTACTGGAGAAAGTCATCAGGGTTCAAATGCCATAGACTTTTTCTGTTCTCACTGGGCTTTGGTAAGTTTTCTTGAATAAATGTTTCTTCATTTGTTGCTTACTTTTAGGAACAATTTCAGAAACTTCAAGTGGTTAATTTTTTAAAAATAATTTTCACCAATTTCACAGTGAAGTGGGTCCATGAGAGCCTCACATTTCTTTGCCAAAAGTGAAAAACCCGTTCACAATCCTTTTCTTCAGTTTTCACGAAATCTCTATGTATTGACAGATTAGAATTCATTTTGGGCAACTATTATGGAATGGATTGTGTCCCATCACCCTCTGGCCAAGGTCGAATGTTGAAGCCCTAAATTCTGGCACCTTAGGATCTGACTGTATTTGAAGATAGAGCCTTTACAGAGGCAATTTAGTTAAAACGAGGTCGTTGGAGTGAGTTCTACTCTGACTGGTGTCTTTTCCAGAAGAGGAAGAGACACAGGGGTGCATCTGGACCGAAAAAGGTTACAGGAAGTCGCAGGGAGAAGGCTGCATCTGCACTCAATGGAGAGACTTCTGGAGAAACCGAACCTACCCACACCTCGATCTTGGACTTTTACCTCCAGAACTATGAGGAAACATTTGTGTTGGCTAAGCCACTCAGTCTATGGTTTTCTTTCAGGCAGCCCCAACAAACTATCACAACACTGTGGTAATTTTACCTGTTTGAATCATTATTTTTTTTCCAACCAGCATAGACCAATAGCCTCCCACTTCCTTCTGCCACTACCGAAAAAGCAGAACAAACGAAGACAAATCCTGGCATCCTCCACTACTACATCATGCCTCAACTCCAGTAAGCTTTGATCTTTTGTGTATGTATGTGTCTTTTTGGACTAGCCCTCAAAAAATTATATGTCTTAATTCACATTTATGCAAATGTGATGGTATTAAGATTTTGGAGGTCCTCTCTTGTCTCAGTTACTTTTCTCGTTGCTGGGACCAAGTACCTGACACCCAAAGTTAAAAGAGAAAAGGTTTATTTAGCTCACAGTTTGTAGAGGTTTTAGTTCACAGTTGGGTGGCTCCAAGGCAGGGTGGCTTGGCAGAGGGGCATAGCAGAGGAGAAACAGCATGGCAGGCAGAAGACAGCAAAAGCAAGCAAGCAACAAGTGACAAGGCAGAACTATACTCTTTCTGTCCCTTATATCTTGTCCAGGCTACCTGCCCTTAAGGCAAGTAGCACTTATACCCTTAATCCTAGCATTGCACCAGGAATAAATCCCAGCATTACATGCTTGATCCCAGCACTACACACTCCAGATCCAGCCACCTCCAAAGGGCCCCACCTATTACTACATGAGGCTTTGGGGGGACATCTGGACACAACCATAACAGCCCCATACACATTCTATTTCTGTGAGTTGAGAGGCAAAAATTAAGCAACTCAAAATCTCTAGTATTTTTTTCTTCTTGATCTAATATTTTCTTCTCAGTGACAACAGATAAAATGAAGTTGTTCCCTTTCCTTTGTGGGAGGGTTCCTGCACAGTTTCAACTACTTTTATGCTTTGTTAGTACTCATTTTATCCAGTTTCAGAAAACAAGATATTGATTTCTGGCTTATCCTGCCATTATTTCATTATTTCATTCTGTCATCTTGCTTCAGAGAAATCTCTCAAACAAAGGAAAGATGGTGCAAATATGGGGTTCCATCAGCCTACTTCTTCAGACCTATCCTAGGAGGCTTTGATTCTCTTGGGAAACCCAGCATGTCTTAAAACTAAACTTCCATATTTCTGGCAGTGACCGGGGTCATAAAATCTCTCTATGCCACTTTGGAACATGGTGCGAAGCATGGCGTGAAGCAATGTGCAACCTTATAGAAACACACTTCTGACCAGCAACAGAAAGCATAGTCTACCCCTCCATAACTTAAGTTTTATACAGAGTTAACAATCTGGGGATGGCACTGATGTTAAATAGCACAATTTTACCATTTGTTTCAACATCATACTTTTGGGGATCTCCACATAGTATACCAAAAGATTATTTTAAGAGTTAAAGTTTATGATGAAGCCTCCTGATAGTAGCTCTCTGCTAAACCAATTTGGTATTTGCATATGCCTAGGGAGAAAAAAAAGTTACTGAAATTGCATCACCACCTTCAGAAAACTGTTTAAAGGGCTTATTTAATATTAATGCAGTGTGCAATTACAGCTGAGTTCCTGCCAAGAGTGCCAGGAGAACACAGGCTATGAATGTCCCAGTGTGCCTGAAAATTATTTTAATTTACAAAACCCTACTCAAGCTGCTGTTTATAGATTTAAATATGAGGGCAGATTTTGCAAAAGGAATAGAACATTTGCAAAAGTATGCAAATATACATCAGAATGAAACCCTGGGCTTATAGCACATTAAACACCTGAAATCACACAACCCAAGGGGAGACATTACATAATATTCAAAAGGACAAGCTGCTGCAGGAGACTGCATATTTTCAGGAGAGTTCAAAAGGGGCAGTAGGAAAAGGGGGAGGCATGTTGCCTAGAAAGCTTTCTCACGGTGGCCTCACAGACTCATCTTTTCTCCTAGTCCCTGAGCTTCTCCCTTTCTCTCTCCTAATCTTTCTATCATTCTATTAAGCTGCAGAAATTAGCTTTCCTTGTTTTTCCATCTCCTTCTAGATTATACCATAGGGACCTTATTGTTCTTCTAAAAAATCCAATTTTCCTCAAGTCAGTGCCATCTATTCCAAAATTAACCATGTATTTCCCTTGGTGTTTTAGATAGCATTTTCTTTAACACTATATCATATCATTATATTTCATGTTTAATATAATATTTTGTATTAAAGATAAAAATTGCAGATTATTACTAGACTGAAAGATGGCAGCATAGCATTTGAAATATAAATAAGCAGAGCTGAGTTTAAAACTCCTGAATGGAGCTATTGCATCCTGTTGTCTTTTGATTTATGCAATGGGGTGACAAAATGTCAGTCTTCTATTAAGTCTTGCCATCTATTGCTTCATTCATGCAATAAGAATTTATTCTAACATTAATAAACAACTATCACAAGAAAGTCTATTCTTAAAATAGAAAATAGCAACACTCCTTGTAGAATTATGGAAATTTTTCAAAAACCTACTTTCTATTATGAAGCTTGAAATGTAAACTTTGGTGCCAGTGATTAAAAACAGTTGTTTTTATTTATGGTTTGGATGAGTTTGCTCCTTAAGGCTGTCTGTGCCTGGTTCCCAGCATTGTAATGTTGAGAGATGGGATTGTTGAAAAGTAGTGTGTATTAGACAGTTTTCCATTACTGTAACAAAATACCTAAGATAAGCCACTTAAAAAGGGAAAGGTTTATTTTAGTTCACAGTTTTGGAGGTTTTAGTCTATGAATGATTGGCCCTGTTGTCTTTGGGCGGTGGTGAAGCAGTACCATATTGGGAGTGTATGGTGAGTCAAGCTGTTTCCCTTATGGTGTCTGTGACACAAAGAGAAGAAGAAACATAGGCATAACATAGTCTACTTGAAGGGCACTAATCTAAAGCCACTGATCTAAAGCCTCACATAGGCCCCACCTTTTAAAAGTTCCATCACTTTCCACCTTGGTTGAACTAATCTGAGGACCAAGCCTTTAACACATGGGCCTTCAGGGGACTTTCTAGAGCTAAATGGCAGTGTTGGGCCCAGTGGGAGGTCTTTGGGTCATTGGATATGCTGCCTTCAGAAGGGACTAAGGTAGCTCTTGTGAGATTCTTGCACCTTTGTGATGCTAAGTTGTTATAAAGTCCTGAGCCCATCCCCTGAATCTGTTTCTCATTTCCTGCCTGGTGATGTGATTTCTTCCTTCTACACATGCTTCCACAATTGCCATCTGCTGTGTAGCCCTTGACAGAGCCTGTGCAATGCTATTAAAATCTCTAAAACTGTGAGCTAAATAAACTTCTTTTCTTTATGGAATTAGACTCTCTCAGGTATTTTATTATAGTAATGAAAAACAGACTAAAATGGACATATTTTGTTTTTATGGCGTTGCAGCCAAAGCAGAAGAAGAATTGAGCAGGAGCTTGATAAATATTATGATAGTATATTTAACCATATACAAATGTAATACCAATAGTGATGTGTGTATTATCATTACCATTTTACAGAAAAAGGGAAGCAAGTTACAAAGAAAGTAAGTAACAACCAAAACCACACATGGTGAAACCAATAAAGCCAGCATTTCAATCTGGTTTCTCTAATTGCATTGTGTGTACTCACGGGACGAGCCACTGTCTGATCTGACCTCTGGCTTTAACATGGCTTGTTTCACTCCTTTGTAATATATTGCTAATTTATAATTTTATGTTTGTTAGTCTTTTCAAACAAAGCAAACAAAATTTTTAAATACAGAAAAAATGCATAATCAATAGTCAAATCAGAAAAAAAATCATTTTAATTTTGATGCTGCTTAACTAAAATGAATAGTTTAAAATATATCAGAGGGAAATCCTAAAGTCTAAAGGAAAAAAAAAACCATAGGTAAAATCTGAAGAGAAATACGTAATCTTTATTGTTGAGGAAAAGTTTGAATCCACCTAGAAGAGTTAAGGTTGAAGGAAAATGTTCCAAAATCTGCCACTCTGTGATTTAAACTATAAAACTATTTTTAAACTATAAAAATTAGTAACTTAAAACATAAGAAGATGATTTTTTTTAATGGTACAAAGTGGGCTAAAAAAGTTACAAATGCTGCCAGAAAAATGTCTACAAATAGATTGTCCTCCTGTTATTAGATTGGTGTTAATTATAATTCAGACGCCAAATGGCAATTTGGGGAATTGCTCAGGGAAGACGTTTAGACCCATTCCCTCATTTGAGACATTCTAGACTAAGAAATGTGTGGAATTGAATTAAAATGCTAGTAAGCATCTTGTTTTCTCTTCTGTGTTACAAACAAGTTTATCCAGCATAAAATGGTTGAACCTTGTAGCAAGAGGAGAGGGAAAAAAAAAGAAGAGATACTTATCCAGGCCAGGGGTGCAGGTCCTTGGGGTTCCAGGGGAGCTCAGACCCTAGTCCATCCTTCAAGGGGCTCACCTGGCTTCTTGCCTTCATAGCAGCTCCACACGCAGGCAATGACGTCCTTACTAGATGAAGACGATGTTCTTACCAGATGAGGCCGCGCATGAGGGAGGATGTGGGGAATCTCCAGGTCCTTCCCACACCTGGCTGCAAGAAATCTCAGAAGCTAAAGGCTCGGGTTATGCTTTAAAGCTTCAAGAACCACCATAGCCAACTCATTTATTTAACAAATGCAGTCACTTCCAGTTACATATAGGGAAATGGAAATAGAACAGAGAGAAGAGATGTGTCCCTCTAAAAGGAGATGTGTTCACTCTAACAGGAGATAGATACCTGTACATGTATCAGTCAGTGCTTACTAGAGAAACAGATTTAATGCAAGATATACAGATATATAAGAATTTACAAGATTGGTTTTCTGTGTCCTCCCACAAAAAGTCGGGTGTGGAAGAGAGCTGTTTGCGCCCTGTAAACCTGAAGGATCCAGTCAAAGGTCAAAGGCCTAGAGTTTACTAGAGTGTCCCATGCAAGTCTGTATTGAGCCGAAGAGGCTCATAACTACTGTGGACTTTCGAAAAAGAAAGAGAGGTAGAGGAGAGAGGAGAGAAGAGAGAAGGGGCTGGGTGTCTTGCAGATGACTTAAACGACTTTGGTAGAAGACTGACTCTGACATAAATAATATCTGTGTTTAATAGTGTTATGAGCCGATTATAAATTAGTAATAGAAAATCTTGACTGGTCTTAGCCTCTTGTCACAGAATGTTTATTTTCTTGTTTTCAAAGAATTAAAATTTAGCTCAACTGAGAGAATCCAGAAATTATTAATTTTGAGCAACATCAAAGGTACTTAGTCATACCCTTTGAGAATCAGACATAATAGGCAAAATAAAGTATACATATTACTCTTTCTGTGCCAAATGTCATAAAACCAAATTTCTTATTCATGATATAAATAAAAATAAAATTTCCACATGTTACAGTTTATCCTTTCTAAAGTTAGAACATGCTTATCTTTAAGGAATTTGCACAAAACGCTGTAAAATTTTTTCTAATGTGAATTTGATATTCTAGTATAATCTGTCATCGCTAGTATAACTTCCCTTAGGTTGTTTTACAGAAGTGGCTTAAAAATCTGCATAAAGATGTTGATTTGATCCATTTATGCATAAATAAGATTTGTATGTGGCTCAGCCCTAATTAGAAATTTATATTAATGTGGCATTATTAGATTAAATGAGGTTATCAGTTCCAGAACAATTCTCTTGATGGGCATAGAATTTATTTTGTTTGTTTTAAAGTTTTCTAAAACAAACTCTAACCTTCACAGTTTGGTTTTGCTCTGACTTATCCATTACAAACTGTACCTTGGCCAGATACATTTCGTTGTGAGAACATCAGCTTTTATTGTAAGAACTAGTGTTAGAAGGGAGACTCTTAGGGAGAGATACAAGAAACAATAGCATGTCAACCAGGTAATTGCTGAGGTTGAAGTTATTTCACTAGGAGGACAGTAATAAGATATCCGTAGAAGAATAAAGGCGCATCTAATTCAATCTCTTATTTTATTACTGTAGGAAGTTGAGCCAGAGAGTGTAAATGGCTTGTCCAGCACTAGTTGCTGGTTCAAGACTAGACTATGTATCAACTGGGTTTAATTTAGTGTTCTTTCTACATCACCCATTCATCCAACCACCCATCCACTCTCTTCGTGCAATCATAGCTCTTTTTCTGTGTATGCATGTGTGCGTGCAGTGTTTTGTAATGCATTTTCCTGAAAGATCTTGAATATATTTCAATTTGGAAGAAAGCATAAAACAACCTCCTCAAGACTATTTGACTATAAGCCATGAACTAAACAGAATTGTAAACATGGTCAACCAAAGAATTTAATTGAGCAATTCTGGATTTACACTCCAAATATATATTAACCATTTTAGCATACTTTAGCACCTATAGAAGTCATAATTAATGCTATTTATTTAATATATTATTGAGAAATCACCTAACCTGCCAAAGAAATGAGATTTTAGTAGCAAGACTAGTCAAATAAACTATTCGTAGGAAAAATGCTTCAGAAGTGAGGCACATAAAATAATTCAGTTATAGTAAGCTGGTGGTTGATTACTAACCCTCTGTTTGGCATGAGTGTCTTACCTGACACAAGTAAAGCTTTAGTAATATATTTTTACTTTAGAAGTTGTAGACAAGACATTTTCTCCTAAGATCTACTTCCTAATGACAATAATAGTAATAATAATAAAATACTGAGAACCAATGTGCCAAATACTGTTTTAATTACAATCAATTAATTTAGGGATAAACACAGTCTACTTTACTTCTAGAATTCTGACTCCAAGCCAAGACATTGACAAAGGTAAGGAGAGACTGATGGAGGAGGCTGTCTAACTGGCAGGATTCAGCTCACTGGTAATGCACAACATCTGTTTCTGCACTGTACAAAGGCGGGTGGGATGAGGAATGTTGATTAATTCAAGATGTAGAGCACGTCATTCCTCCACAACTCACTTATGCATTATCTCATTCACTCTGACAAAAGCTAAGAAGGCAAAAGATTTGTTCTTTCCTCAGACAATGCATTTGGCACCCATACAAGCTACTTCACATCAGCCTGGATAGGTCAGTACTACTTCGGCCTAGTTTTAAAAGATGGCCATCCACCTTGAGTCTGCCCCTGGAAGCAGAAGTCTGTCCTCCATACCCTATACCCACCTGGGAAATCTTGCTGGTTTTTCCCACCTCTGCCCCTTCTGACTTCATCTCTTCTTGTTCTTTTTTCTGTTTTGCTGTGATAGCTCCATTCATACCCCTCTGGACTTAGCAGTTGATCTTCCTCCCTCACTTTGAAGTTTTTGCTTTGGCCTCACGAGGTGCTCAATTTGTTCTGTTGGGAAGCGGGCAGGTCAGTTCTGTGCAATTTGTCTTGTCACACTGTTAACTGCAGCAAGGACTGAAGGTTGGGAGAGACTCAGCTAGCCAGCTGGTGGTTGATAAGACAGGATCATTTGGATTAAAGTGAGAGACTCAACTCAAATAAGAATAATAATCACTCATTGGAGAGAAGGTTCTCGAAATGCCGTGCCCCATTGCTCCATTTACCACCGTGTCGTGTTTTCCTGCAGATCTGTAGGTGCTATCCTGCCAATCTCTAGGTTTGGTTGGGTTCTGTTGAACGTACCCGGGTAACTGACTGTATACATGGTGGCCGGCCAGGCAGTCAATCACCACATTGTTAGTAATGGGGTCCGGAGAGCAGGGGGCAAAGGAAAGAGCCGCGGGGCCTGTGGACCCAGGGGAGATCAACACCAGCCCCCGGGGTGACAGGTCCAGACCGGCGGGTTGAAGCTGTAAGGCTGAGCAAATTAGGGGAAATGAAGAGCAGGAAGCTGGGCTTTGCAGGCACCACAGGCCCACAACAGTCTGTTCTTCACTGAAGGACCACAGGAGAGCTGCCGGGGGGGGGGGGGGGGGGGGGGGGCAGAGAAAGCAGCCCAAACCCCAAACTCTTGTTTCTTTACCAGCAACTGGTTCAAGGAAGGGCCAAATTTTAACATGTTAGCACCCACAGAAGTCATGGTTAGCTTACTACTCATTTAACATATTGTTGCATTTATAACAAAGTGAATGAAAAATAAATACTGAATCACTTTATAAAGTTTAAATATCAACTACACTAAATATCAACTACACTAAATAGAATTAAATAAGACTGAAAAGTTTTTGGTCTTTAATAATATAATAGCAATTGCTGATTTGAGAAAATAAATCTAAGTCAAATGATTGAATTTGAAGAATTCGGAATAGTAGAAATGTATGACATCTATGATGATTATATATCCTGAAACAGTTATTAGTTTCGAAATGAGGAGTACATTCTGGTAGAAGGGTTCATTTTTTGAACACATTTGAAATATCTTTTGAATAGTAGCCTCACTTCCAAAATGTTGAAGGTTAAGTCACAAAATTAGCACACTTCTGAAAAGAAAGGTTGTGTTAGGCAAATCGACAGACTTTAATTTTTCTTGAGGCATAATTGACGCACAATAAACTGTACATACATAATACATAAAACCATCACCTTCATCGGGATAATGAAGATAATCCAAATTTGGAGGTAACCCCACATTTCCTTGGGCCCCTTGGTGCCCCTGCCTCCAGACCTCCATCTCTCCAGCCCTTCTCCTCAGCCCAGGCAGCTGCCAACAATTTTGAACTTTGCACGAGCCCTGTGGTCCTGAAAAACAATGGCTAAGACATTCCTCCCCTCTTTCTGTTTTCCAAAATCTCCCCACCGTTCCAAAACTTCAGAGACCCATCTCGCCTGTCCCAAACCCCCATCAGACTCTGGATGAGTCTCTCATTTACCTGCCTCTGTAAGACCCACCCGTTCCTTTTCTCTGAGGGGCTGCTCCTAAGTGAGCATTCCCTCTTTTGTAACAACCTGTGCATTTTTGACTAGACAGTGTGCTGTTGCGACTTGAGAGGACTGTGCTGACCTTTGAAGCCCTATTACTCCGCCCAGGTAACGAGGCCTTCAAAGGGCGCTGTTGCTGCCGGCCATCTGGAGAACCACTAGGGTGTCCCACATTTGTTCCTGTACTGCGACTCTTGCCAAAACTCTCTGCTGGGAGGATGGTAGGTATTGCTTTGCTTCTTTTTGAAGATTTGCTTGATTTCTCCCCTACCTCTTTAAAAACATTGCTGGGGCTCAAATATATGCACACATTAGGTGAACGCCGCTGAGCCACATTTCCAGCTACCCACTTGCTTTCTGATGTCAGCCTCTTTTGGGTTTATGGTCTAACCATTTTGTGTCTCTATGCATGAACTGAGGGTTTATAGAAATATTGAGTCTATTGAGTGAAAGACAACAGAGAATCTGCTTTGTTAATCTTTTTCTGATTGCCTGTTTTCAGCTCAAACCAAAGAAGGTTCATACTCTCTAGGAGGAGATCAGCCTGCTGATTATGGAGCAGTGAGTTTTGTGAGTCTGTTTTACTTCTGACCCTCTCTAAAATTTTGAATTGTAGCCATAAGCTTTCTCTGTATGTCATGTTCAAGTGTCTGTAATTCAGAAAAACTTTTATCTCTCATTGTGTGGGTGTGTAATATTTTCCTATCTTCAGATTATATTAATTAAATCATAAGATCTATTAAGGAACATTACATTGATTGTCTTGGAGATAAATAAGCATTAATATAAATTGAATATCCCTAAAATTCCCAGAAATTAAAGAAATATATCCACTGGTACTTTTGATTTTCTCAAAAATTGTATTCCTGTAAAAACCGACTCAAATAAAAGTTTCCCTATCACAATAGATTGAATGAAATCATACATCTAACTGTGCAGGGCAGCCTCGACACCACTGATTTACTTGCCAGCACTATTATTTTGCATTTTCTAGAATTTTTTAATAAAAAAGCCAAAAAGAATGTTTTCTCTCTCTCTCTCTCTCTCTCTCTCTCTCTCTCTCTCCCCCCCTCTTTCCATCCCTCCTTCCTTCCCTCTCTTACTTCCTTCTTTCCATTCTTTCTTTTTTTGGGGGGCCTGGTTTCTTTTACTGAGTATAACATTGTTGCGTGTATAACATTCACTGTGTTCTACTGTTGATGAATATTCCAGTTCTTTGCCTTATCATAACCTGCTCATCCATTCACCTTTTCCTGGGCATTTGAGTTGTTCCCATTTTAGGACTACTGTGAATAAAGGTACTGTGGACAGTCATGTGTGCATCTTTTTATGACATATGTTGGTCTTTAGTTTTATACTAATCCTCCCCTATTTCAAAAATTGTTCTTTGCTGTATGGCCTGGTAAGGATTTTAAACAGAAATGATCCTAAGTGATTTTACTAAGCTAAAGTAGTGACTATTGTAAAAAGGACTTTGAATTAAATAAATATCTATTTGGCTTCTGATGCTATGGATGTTTATGAAATAAAATGAGAATTAATGTAACATCTATACATTTCATATACTATCTGTTAAATTCAATAACATTTAATTGTAATGAGCTGTTACAGGAAATTACACTAATTATTGTAGTAAACACATATTAAAAGATCAAAAGTATAATTGATCCAGGAAAATAATACTATGGTGATGACGATGATGATCATAGTGTTATAGGAGATAGGGTGTGGCAAAACTGGCTGGGGAAATGAGTAGATCTGTCAATTACAAGATCCCAGGGCAATGCAAGGACCCCGATGCAGAACTTCTCTGGAACTCCACAAGATGTGGACAGCGTGAGGAAGACCAGCCATCACAGAAAGCCACTATCATAGGTTTCTTCCATGTCCATGATTCTCAGACACAGCATGTACTTTCATGTTTGCCTTTATCCTCCTTTTCTCTTTGTTCTGCCCAAGTTCATTCTGCAGAGCTGGTTTCTTCCATGCACTTTTCAAATAAACTTTTTGGCATCATTATTGGCTTGTGTCATCCAATTCTTTGTTCAAGGGCAGAAGGACCTGGGATACTTTTGATTGGCGAGCCATTTCTCAAGAAACTTCCCTGCTTATGGGACCTCTTTGTGGTGCTCTGTAGTAACTTTCTATTTAGAACTTCAGCTTGCCCGCATTCTCCGCATTCTCCGAGGGCTTTGCCTACACTTCTTGTTGTTCTTGGTCTTTTTTGTGGGCCTCTCCTTCCCCGTCCCCCTTAAACATCACTGCTTTTCTCTTGCATATAGTCTTACCTTCAGGCCATTGGGAAAACAAAGGTTTCCTTTGAGTGAATAACAAACACGGAAGACCCCTGTTAAGTGGATGAATTAAGAAAAGGAAACTTGTTTTGCCACAGCCCAGGCCAGGACACAAGTTGGGTGAGAACTAGATCAGTGTCTTGTGGGCACCACTGGGTCAGTGTACAACCTACACAACTGTATAGTGATCTCTTCTCACTGGTTTGTTTGAACCCTGCTCCATTCTCATCGTTTTGGGAAATGCAATTTAAAGGATTAAGGAGGGATAGAAATGTTTAGCTGCACCTGAGTGTCCTTACCTCGACACACTACCCATTCACACTTCTTGGCTGTTAGTTTGATCCATAGCACAGCCAAAACAGGACAAAAATATTAACATTTCTTAAAATCTGTTTGTAATGTTTATTTCTCAAATTTCAGTGCTTTTATATCTGTATTTACTTGCTAATGTACTTGTGTGAAAGAATAATTTGCAAGAAAAAATGTGAACATACTAAACAGTGAAAATATCATTGTTCTTTCCGCTAGAGGTCAGACATACGGCAGAAACTGTTTTCCTGTGTTGTTTAGGAAACACAGTCAAGAGCTATTTTTGATATATGTTAAGTATAGTCCTGTGTTTTGGATTCTGCTCAGTTTTTCCAGGGAGTCAAACAATAAATCCATTACTGCAGATTATATAGTTGAAATTGTATCAATTTATTACACTGACTTTTTAGACAAATGAATAGTTGATAAGATAGTAATAGAATCGTAAGCTTTTATAATGTCATATTGTTTACCCAGTTGTTGCTAAAGTGACTCTTATGAGGATATATGAAATTTCGTATCTTTTAAAAAAGGCAAGCAAGGTGAACCAGAAAGGAATTGGTTGGATTCTTTCATAGCAGCTAGCCTGCTGCACATGCTTTTGTGAGGAATGTGCTATATATTATATGTTTTTAAAAAGTCTGTTAAAGATTCAGACTCAGTAAAGTCTGCCCATGGTGCCTAGAGTTTAGTTTTGAGTCCATGGATAATTGTAAAGATCAAAGAAGGGACTTGGGGTCACGGAGAGCTGGCTTTGATTCCGGGCTGGGAGCCTCTCACCAGTTCCTGAGCACTTGGGGGCTCCGCTGTGTCTCAAGGGGAGGAGTCCCCAGAACAAGGTCAGCAGCTGCACCTGCTCTGAGTGCTGACCAGAAATTTGGGGAAGTGAGAATCTGAGAACATAGTCCCTCTGAAAACCCTAACGTCTCTTGGAGAAGTCGCTGGAATGCCCAGATGGGATGGGGCAGAGAATTGAGCTAAATTATAGATTCCTTTAATAGCCGAATGATTCAGCAGCTAGAAATCAAGGGTATTCATAATATTTACAAAAAAGTCTTCCTGGGGCTCTTATTTTACCTTGTGAAAGACGAATAGCAAAACAAATGTCATAGGTTAAATGTCACTTTTATTTGTTCCTCCGACTCCTTCCTGAGTGCCACCCAGGTGATGTTATTGCTCATTGTAGACACCGGCAACTTCGTTGCTCCTGGGCTCCTTTCCTCCTCCTCCCATGGCTGGCTCTTTCTCGTCCACACACCTCTTCTTGGCTCCTTCCCCCCATGACCTTTTGTCTATACAATTTGAACCACTCCGGATTTGCCCCAAATCCCCGTCCCACAACTACGCATTCTATTCATGTTTTTCATGCCATTTCTTTCACCAGAAGCCCATCTGCCACCCCTTTTTCTAAAATTCTGTTCGCTCATCAAATCCTGCCTAAATCGCTGTTTCCACGACTTCTTCCCTGGTGTCATCACACTGATTCTTGGCTACTTCCGGAGCATGTGGTTTTGCTGTGATTTCCCCTCTTCCAGAGCACTTGGTATGTTCTACTTTGCAGTAGAGTGATTTAGGAAGAAGGCTTCCTGGAGTGTGGGGGGCAGTCGAGGTGGGTGCTGGGGGGCCGCTCAGGCCCTACTGCTAGGCTAGAGCCCTAACCTGCCAGCCACCAGCCGCTGCTGGGATCTAGGACCCATCTGTTTGTGGTGGGGGGGTTTATAAAGACCACTTTCTCTCCTCGAGCTGGCACAGCTCCACGGGGCTCCTCCTGCTCCAGAGCCCCTGGGACCGTGGGGCCTGCCTCTCAGCTCAGCTCCTTCTACCCCCATGGCACTTGTCCCAAGGCTCCAGGCGGTGTCACCTCCATACACATTTCACCTCAGCACCTCTTTCCTGGGATCTCGCCTCCTCCTAATTGGATGTTTCCAGAGACATTGGGCACAGGTCTGTGATCAGTTGAGCACACAGAGGTTCTTGGTCCAGCCCTTTAAACACAGCCCAGCATTAAAAAGGAATCCAGTGTAGGCCTTGCTCTCAAGATAGGGTTGCTTTGAGTTGTTTGAAGGACCCTGGACCCTTTATTCCTAGGTGGGACGCCGACAAATATTGAACCAAGTCAAGCGTATACCTTATATAATACAAGACACTGAGTTCAAGAAAAACGATAGGCTCATCCAAGATCACACAGCCGAAGAAGTACCAGAGCTAAACCTGCAGCCTACTTCTTTCTTCAGTAAAGCCCAGTCTCAACACATCTCCTGGGGAGCCTTGACTTGGAGTCTCAGAAAATTTTGCTTCCAATGGGATCATTATAGAAAACAAAGTATTTGTTATTGATAAATAATATTTGTGTATACTTGTGAACAGCTGATCTTTATTATCAACTGTATTGGACTGACAAATGCCTAAGAATTTAGTGAAGCACATTGCTGTGAGTGTGTGTGTGCATGTGTGCATTTCCAGAGACAACGAGCCTGTGAGACAGGAAATAGATGGGGAAGACCCATCCCGAATGGGGATGAAGGAACAGAAGGAGGAAGCCCACTAACACTGGCTTGGCCTCTCTCTCTCTCTCTCTCTCTCTCTCTCTCTCACCCTCCCCCCTTCCTGGACACCATGAAGTGAAGAGCTCGCCTGCACCACACCCTTCCACCATAACGTTCTGCTTCACCACAAGCCTAAAATGATGGAGCCCAATCACGATAGACCAAACCTCTGAAATCATAAGCTAAAATCAACCACTCCTCTTTTAAGCCATTCATGTCTGGTGTTTTCTCAGAGTGATAAGAAGCTGACACAATATTTATGATGTACAGTGTGAAGTTTTGATGTACATAGACTTGGCCAATTTATATATGCGTCACCTCACCATTTGCCTTTTTAGGTGTGTGTATGGTGAGAATGTTCAAAGTCTTCCTTTGGCAGTTTTGAAATTGATAATACATTATTAACTATGGTTACCCTACAGTGTAACAGATCACTAAAATTTATCCCCCCAAGTCTAACTAAAACTTGTGTCCTTTCATCAACATGTGCCCTTTCTCCATCCCTTCCCCTCCCCGAGACTCTGCAGCTAACTGCCTTTTTATGCTGTTTCTGTAAGAGTCCCTTTTTTACATTCCAAAGATCAGTGTGATTAAGCAATGTATGTTTTGCTGCATCTGGGTTATTTCAATTAGTATAAGGTCTTCTAATTCCATCCACGTTGTACCGAATGACGAAATTTTCTTTTTAAAGACTGACTAGTATTCCCTTGTGTATGGACACCACATTTATCTATTCCTCTGTTGATAGATGCCTATGTCGCTTCCATAGCTTGGCTATTGTGAATAATGCTGAAATGAACACTGGAGTGTAGATGTCTCTTGAACATACTGATTTTAATTCCTTTCTATATATGCCCACAGGTAACACCGCCAGACTATGTAGAAATTCCATTTCAGGTTTTTGGGAAACTACCATACTGTTCGTCAAAAATGGCTTTGCTAACTTATAGTACCACGGAACACTTCACAAGGCGTTACGGCACCTTTTCTCCACATCCTCACTAACATCTACCATTTGTTTATCTTTGAAAAGTCATTATAGCAGGTGTGAGGAGTTATTTCTTTGGGGTTTTCATTTGCATTTCTCTGATGATTAAAGGTGAGCATTTTCCTATATTTGTTGGCCATTTATATCTTGGGAAGGGACAGTCTCAGGCAGAAAAAGGAAATTGGACCCTCATCTCACAACATATAAAAAATCGACTCAAAATGGATGACATTAAGGCCTGAAACTGTGAAGCAAGAAGAAAACAGGAAAGAAAACACTCTGACAGTGGTCACCTGTGCAAGCTACAACTCTCAGCACCTCAGAACGCTACTGCTTTGCAGTCAGGGTCTTTAAAGAGGTAAACTGAGGTCTATGGGTAGCTCTAATTTAGTCGGACTGTGTCTTTATAAGGAGAATTTAGGGCAAAGACACACACGGAAGAAGAGCGTGCGGGGACTCCGGGAGAAGGCGGCTGCCCACAGTCCGCGAGGGAGGCCTGGGCGAATGCAGCCTGCTGGCGGTAGGTCTGGGCTGGCCGCTGGGCTGCGGTGTTCCGTTGGGACAGCCAGAGCTGCCTGCTCTGAGTGGGCGCGAAGAATGTGCCGGGAGGGCCCCACCGTCACATGGACCGAAACGGGGAGACCGCGTCATGGCTGGTTTTGTGGGCTGCTCCAGGGGTCCTGAAGGCAGGAAGATGCCCTTCCGGCCTGGGAGGAGGCGGGTGTGGGACTTTGTCCCTCAAGAGGGTGCACCGTGAGGGGGTGTGCACTTGGCGCCCCTCGGGGACGGTGCCTCTGTGTTTTACGTTTCTGATTACTTCTTTGGATTTCCCAACCTAATAAATATAAGCGTTATTAGGCTTATTTTTAGAAAACGCCCCAAATATTTAAGAGACAATTAAGGCACATTACTAAGAGGAATTGTTCCAGGTCCACTACATGGAAGAGTGCATAGCAACTGATTATAAATCTAACCAGTGCTTTTGACAAATTTAAATCAGAGAATAAGTCAGACTAATTTTCAAATAGAATGCTGGGTAGACTTGACTTGACAGAATTGTTAGAGCAAAAGAGATAGATGACAATTAGAATGGTTTGTTGGAAGGTTGGAAACTAGGTCACTGTTACTGACTATGGAATACATGTAGGTCCCCTTCCCGTTTTAATGAAGCTTGAGCATAGATCATGTAAACCAACCCTTTTGCTAAAGACTAAAACATGTATCTATATTGACATAAGCATTCCTCACACTGTCCTAACAAAATCAGGTGCTTCAGGAATCAAATATAGAAACAGCCTCAAAATTATGAAGGGACATTTAGAAAAATGATACCCACTATGGTAGGAAATGAGTTTTGAAATTAAGAGTATCGTGGGAAATGTGTATAATTCAGTCATAGGAAGAGGCTAAAAAAGGCTATTGAAAAGTTGATTTACTCATTGTTTAGTGCCAGATCCAAATGTAATTGCGGCAGAGAAATTAGCATTAGGTTATTGCATGGCAGTTTTGAAAAACTGTGTCTTGGCCAATTTGTTTTTCTAAATCTATATAACATCAGCTAACATGAGTCAGGCTGTAATATTTTTCAGGCTCTGTTTACTTAGTGCCAAATGCTTTAGCTGAAGAGTAAAAATTGTATTCATACAGATGCAGATGTTTTATAGATCCAAGACACCACATAATTCACTGAAATAGGTTACCATGTTTCGTTAATATGAATCATAGTTTTACACAAGCTTTGAGTGGAAGAAATCAAGGATTTGCCTATAAAGTAGGACTTTTTGAGGTGCTGGGTGGAGGGTAGCAGTTGTTTCAGTGGGCTGCCTGGGCGTGCCTCATCCTCTGACTTCCCAAATTGAGAAAAGTTCAGACTTGAGTTCACCATGAAGCCCATACAGCTGTGTTTGGCCTCGCCCTGCCCTGCCCATGCTGCCATTCCCCCGGCCCCCTATTTGGGTCTTCCAGAAGTCCCCGATAGGAGGAAGTGTTCCCAGGGAATGGAGAAGGCCAAAGACAAAGAAAGGTGGGAAGCAAGCTAGAGGAAGATGTCAAGGAAATCCAACAGAGGGGCTGATGGAGAATGGACCCAGTCCCACAGGGGCATCTCTGAGCACAGAGTGGGCCAAGGAAGAGGGAGCTGGCCTGGGGATAGTCAAGGGTGGTCTGGTGGAGGGGATGCGCACCCCTAGACACTGCCTCCTGGGAGATGCTACGAAACCACGGTCAGGTGTGTACACAGCAGTGCTCCACCTTAATCTCAGTGTTGAGGAGGCCGAGGCAGGAGGATCAGGAGTTTGATGCCAGCCTGAGCTACATGGACAGACTGTCTCACAGGAGGAGGAGGAGGAGGAGAAGGAGGAGGCAGCCCAGAAAGAGTACACAAAATTCTTAAAGGGATCAAAAAGGCTCTGTGAGGCCAGAGCTCCAGGCCTCCAGGGCCTGCTCCCCCTCCCCTGCCTCAGGAGAGTTATATGTGCTGTCTGGGATGGTTTGGTAAAGGGACCTGGCTAAATTCTGGGGCAAGAATTTAGCTCCTCTTCATACTCTGGGATGCAGGTGAGATGGCTGGAGATACAGCACCTGTCTTGGGTAATGTGATCATCTTAAGGATACAGTCTAGTGACAGGATGATGGACTAGAAAGACAGATGAAAGTAAAGCCACACTGAACTGCCTACCATGCAACTCCTTGTCAAGGGGATGGGGAGAGAAGTAGCAAGGGCACTAGCTCTCTAGAGCTTTACAGTTACGTCAGATAAACTGAACCCCTCTAACACAATGAAGTGTATTACTATTTATTCATATTAAATTAGGAAATTCTAGCATAATTCTAAGTCATTGATGACACCACTTAAGCCAGGCTCAGGGCTAATGCGGTGCCTATAGTCCCAGCTAACGTGGATGGATTGCTTAGACCCACAAGTTCAAGACCAGCTTGGACAACATGGCAAGACCCTGTCTCAAAACGACAAAAGATGGTAGCATTTCTTGTTCCTTACTAATTTAAATGCTTCAGAGATTTTAAGGTGACAAATACATGCCACTGAGACACTGAGAGGTTGAACTTTACTTTGAACGATAGCTGTGAAAGGATTCCTAATTTTTTCTTTGGTTGCATAGATCTCTGAAATATTTTGAAAGTGTTCAGTCTTGGTATAGTTAATAAACTAACAATAAACCACTAGTTTCTTCAGTGAATGAAAAACTAATCAAGTGTTGGGAAAGATTCGATTTGAAGAGATTGGAATGTTTGCTCAGTAGTTGGCTTTATTCGGGAAATCCTGCTATTTAAAAATGCTGACAATTTTGTTTTCAAGTTACAGACTCAGTGCAGGGAATATCTTTGAGATGCAAAGTTGATAAGGCTCAATGAAGTCTTAAGGATGGTTTTAACTGGCATTGTTAGGTTAATGGAGTATCTTTATCTCCTTTTTCATTAAAAATAACAAGTCTCCAACAGTACCTCCATCATCACCTTTATTAGAGAGGATGTTCAGGGCAAAAACGCAAACTCACTCTTTGGTTCTGACAAAGCACACTAAAATATGTGTTATCCAGTGTCCAAAGATAATTTTTAAAACTTCGCTATTTCTTTCAACACAACAGTAAGATCAGGAGCATATTGCAATGCCAGCTGCTCTCTGTTAAGGAGTTTGTTTGTGTACTGGCCTGCAAGTCTAACCAGTTTTCTCCTAAAACGAACACCCTTCTTTTTCTCGCACTTAGCAGGTGTTCTATTAACATTGATACAGAGTGTAAATAATGGCTCAAAAATAGTCATACGTTCAGCCAAACTTCTCGCAGATAATGAATGATGATAATACAGCCTCCCTCATTAACCATGCAGTGATGAGCAATAGTGCTTACCAGGGCACGCTCCAGATCCACGATGATAGAGTTCAATTCCAAGTTCTGCCACTTAGACCTCTCAGTGTACCAGCTATTGATTGAATGTTTGTGTCCACTTAAAGTTCGGATGTTAAAATCTCGACACCCAAGGTAATGGTATTAGAAGGTGGGATCTTTGGAAGCTGATTAGGTAATAGGGTGGGGACCTCAAATGAGGTTAATGTCTTTATAAAAGAGGCCCCATAGAGCTGACCCTTTATGCCACTTGAAGACAAAGCAAGAAGATGACTTTGTCAGATGCCACATTCGCTAGCACTCTGATCTTGGACTTCCCTATTTCTAGACTGTGAGGAAAGAATTTCTGTTGTTTATAAACCACTCAGTCTATGATAGTTACAGCATCCCAGAATAGACTAAGGCAATGCCTCAGTTTCTCCATCTGTCATTAGGGAGGGTGGTAGTAACTGCCTCATGGAGGTGAAATGTATTTTTCTAAGTTGAATTTGGCACCTCTGCAGCTCCGTGTCAATGATCAATTTTGAACTCTTGATTCATTTTTGTGTACCAAGACTCTAATAAAACAACCAAAGACAAGGAAACTGTATTAGTCAGTGGTGTCTAGAGTCAATGGTTTGCAAGAGAGCAGATTTAATACAAGACATATACATCTACAAGTTACAACATTCACCCACAAGCCAAATGCAGGAGAGTGCAAAACGTCTGTGCACTGGAGACCCGAAAGATCCAATCAAGGGCCAGGAGCCCACAGCACTGTCCTATGTATATCCGTGTCTGCACTAAATGGCTGAAGAAATCTATACTGGAGCCAGGATAAGACTCTCAAGGCAGAGATGGAGACCAGAGCTCCCCTGAAGCGAACAGCAGCCAGCCCTGATGACAACAAGGCCCCAAATTCCTTCTGCGAGGAGAACAGCCGAGTTCTCTCTGGGAGAACCAGCCACGATAGAGCTTCTCCTGGGAAATCAGCCTCCTGCAATCTCCTGTTCCTGTTCTCCCTTATGCTCTGTCGGCAACAATCCTCAGGTGGATCCTCTACGCCCAGAACCACCAACTCAGTCCAGCTGGGTGTTCCCACTCAAGTTGAGCATAATCAAACCACCATGGAAACTGTAAGCAGCTTAAACAACATGGCCTGCATGACACGAAGAAAGATTTGTTGGGACGAACTGTACTCCCTTAATGGGACGATGAACCCAAGGCATCGGAGAGCTCATTAGCAATTCTCAAGAATCTGATGATAAATGAGATTCAGCAGAGGCTGCCACCTTCCTGCAGGTGGGCCGAGCCCTTGGGTTCGTCACGGCTGGCATCTCACACCTTGGAAGTCCCACATTAGATGATTTGCTAAGCTTCAGTATTTTTCTTCACCTGTAATTGAAAGAAAAAATTCTGGGCATTATGTGTACAAATGGAACATACATGTCAGTTTTCTTTGTTCATGTGAGACTTACAATAATCCCACTTTTTAAAATGTGCCCTTGAACATGGCCTCCTCCCCATGCTCCCCACAAGCCCTGTGCTCAGGCCCTCCCGTCTTTTCAGCCCTGTGCAGCCTCCTTGCCGGCCTTCCCAGCTCACTCGCCACTGTCCATCTCATCCCCACATGAGCCAGTACAGGTTGAGGACCCCTCATCTGAACTGCTTGGGACCAGAAATGTGTCAGAAATGTGGATTTTGAAATATTCACATACACCTAATAAGATGTCTTGGGGATGGCACCAAAGCTGAAACTTGAAATTGATTTATTTTTCCTACATACCTTATGTACATAGCCCAAAGGCAAATTTCTGCCATGTTTTAAAAAATAATTTTGTACATAAAACAAAGTTTCACAATGTGGAATTTTCCATTTCCATGTCATGTTGGTGCTCAACAAGTTTCAGGTTTTTGAACATTTCATCTTTTGGATTTCCAGGTTCCCAGGTTCAACTTCTATTTTTCTGAATCAGTGGTCAGAGTCATTGCAATATCACAGGAGAGCCACGTTATTTGGACTTAGAGTTGAGTTTGAGTTGTAACTCTCCACTTAACTTGGACTCGTTACTTACCTTTGTTGAGCCTCAAGGAAGGCCTAAGTAGGATAAAAATACAAACAACTTCCTCCTGGGGAGAGTGTCTATGATCATAGGTGGCGGGCATCTGGTTTACGTGAGACCTTGTCCTTGTGTGTACCACAGTCCTTGGCCTGTGATCTTGCTGTCCTCGGGGCTCATAGGTCCGTCTGTTACAAACCAAGGCAGTGTGGATATTTCTGTTCACCACTCTTCAGACTCATGCAATACAGGAGTGCTGGACTGAGGCATCCAGTGGTCGGCGGCCGGCAACGGGCTTGTTCCTGCCACGCTGTGAGAACACACTCGCTCTCATGCTCAAGAGCTCCTGCCTGCTGATCCTGGTCCGTGTGGTCGGCACACCTTTCCTGAACCATCCATGTCGGTTTTCAGGTCTCCACGGCAAAAGCTCTCAGAGTTACCCTGGAGACCAGAAGCCGTCTACTCTGCACAGCGTACTGTGTGAATTAACAGGACTTTAGTGTGGAGTGTCTTTATACACAGAACTTTATTGTTGCAGGAAATCCTGCCCAGAGAAATAAAACTTGAAAATAACATTCTGTTTATTTCAGAAACTTCTGATATCAGCCTAGTCATCTTTTAATCAAAAACATGAAGGAAATCTAAGACTTCCTTCAAAACTCACTGTGACCCTGTAACAACTGACTGTAAACAGTTTCATCATGAATCTTACCTGATTCTGCCATTGAGAGACCTGTGCTAAGACCTCTGAAACCGTAAATAACCCATTTTTGTCTTCTTCTAGAAGCTTCTAAGACCATCAATGTTGTATGTTCCTTACTGCATCGGCATTCACTCAGTTTCCTCATCAACACAAAATTGCTGTTGCTTCCAGGAAAAGGAGTCTCCTGATACTCTTTTGGTTTTCTAACTTTGGACAGACTTCTGAAGCTTCTAATTTAGCACTGCTGACACATTTTTTTACTGAAAAAGTATTTCAAATATTGCAGTGATCCTTTAAACCAGGATTTGGTTTAAATAAATGAGATTTTTAGGTTGTACTAGCTCATTTGATACATTCATAGAGTTGTAGTCTGATTAGCCACTTTGTTTTTGCATCTGAACATGAAAACATCATTTTTGGTCTTTTGATTTGGGGAAGTTTTTCAAAAAAGATAAAAGAAAAAATTGTGATTTCTGAGCTGCAGAGAAGGTAAAACAGTAGGATATTTTCTTGGTTTTTCTTTTTGAACAAGATTTTGACTAGCAATAAGAATGGTCAATAGTATTGTTCAATAGAAATGGAGTAAGAATCACATACATAATTTTATATTTTCTAGCTCTCACAGTGGAAATCAGTACAAAGAAAAAGAGAAATTCCTTTTAAAATGATGATATATTCAACCCAATATATCTGACATCTTTATTTCACTCCATGGTGCTGGTCGCAATTGAGTGACCGAAAGGCTGAGAGGCTGAGAGAATGGGGAAGACCAGGGAAGAGGCTTATTCTGATGGGGAGAAGCCTTGGGCGGAGCTAAGAGGACCTGGCATCCAGCTACTCTCAGCTTGCATAAGATAAGATGTGCGGAGCCATTTTATAAACATGTCATGATCATTGTCATTCATAAATCACAGAATTGTGAGAATTAAATAATATGTGTGAAGAACTTAGGGAATTCTTAGCTATCATTAAGTGCTTGATAAATGGTAACACACATGTGCATGCACACACAGACATGCACACGTGCACATGCATGCACACACACACGCGTTCACACTCACACACACACAAAACCTTTAAAATATGTCAGAGTGCCTTGCAGTACCCGTGCTTTTTCAGGCTCATGAATTAGCTTTGGCTGTTGCCCTTGAGGGATTTGTATTTACTTTGAGATATTTTTTAGAGACCATATATTATCAGTATTGCTATTTTTTTAAATTTTTGTTTCTTTTCCTTCTCTCCTGCCTCCCTCTCTTCCTGATCTGATTGTATTGTTTATTTACGGTCTTACTCCTGGTCCAGGTAGTTCTCTGGGGATGAAAAATCGAATGTGGGAGAGAGTGAAAACATTCCATTTTGCTTTATGTACCTAGAAGTATCCAAGGACATTGTTAAAAAAAAAAAACATTCACAGTTAAATTTTTAGGCTTTTTGATGATTTGTAATGGAACCATTCAAGTACCTGTATACACAAAACATTGCATATTGGAGCTATATTCACAGGTGGGTGTAGGTATTTCCTGGGTCTCTTGGATTCTGGCTTCTACAGAATACAACCAAAGCAATCTCTTGATAAAGCATAGTTAAATTCACCCTGGCAGAGTCTCAGCAGCATCTGGAGGAGGGACTGAATGGAATGTTTATGTGACTAGAGGTCTCTGGCTTAAGGAGAGCCTTTGAACTCACAGGTGTAATTAGAACTGGGCAAATTCCTGGCCTAACAATTCAAGAGAGGCACGCAGCAAAGCCAGGGTTTCAAAGTGGTTCTCTAGGAGCAAGCAATTGTTCAACTCTCCCTCTTCTTCATGAATGGGTATTTATTCCAGACTACTGGAGAAGTTCTAATTCTATCTCGTTCAGATAAGTAGATCATTAGGAAGTTCCTTCATTATTTATAATGAAGATACCATATTTTCAATTTTTTTTCCTGGGCAAGAATTTCCCAGAATTCTCAGTGAACTCATGTTAATGGAGCCAATCAACACTCATGGCTTTTCCACAAAGACAGCAAACCAGAATCCATTTACACAGCCAGATGTGTGGATGTGGATATTTTTGATCCTCAGATCTTTGATGAAGTACAAAACTTGGACGTTCTTTCTCACACTTTTGAAATTCAAGTATATTCATCTTGGGTATCAATTTTTACGAAGATTTTTCCCAGCACACTGGGAGCCTGAGGCAGTAGAACCGTAAGTTTCAACCCCAGCCTTGGCAATTTAACAATTTAATGAGACCCTGTCTCAAAATAAAAAATAAAAAGGACGTAGGATATAGCTCAGTGTGAAGGTCTTGGTTCAATACCCAGTAACAAAAACAAACAAAAAAAGAGTTTTGATAGTTAAAAGTTTGATTATTTAAAAGCATTATTAGAGCAACATATCCCAAGTGCAACTGCAGTTTAAAACAGTTAACCAATAAATCCAAAGCATTTCATTTAAAAGTGAACAAGGCAATCAATTACAGAAAACAAATGACTACTTCTATATCTGATAATACATATCAGAGTGGAAAGCTCTACTAAAATAGCAGCTATTTCTTGAGAGCAGGGAACTTTACATTCTCTTTATGTTTTAAAATATTTAATAGTTGGTAAAGGTCAGTGAAAATTGTCTTTTAATTTGTCCCAGGCCAATGCAAAACTGTCAAGCATATACAAAATAGCTAATGACAGAGCAAAATAATTGGCTTATTCTACTGTGGAAACAAACAGAAAAATAAGTTATTTACATTGTCCTTATTTTCCACTGTCATTACAATCCATACTAAGATTTTCATTCCCGATTCACCAAAGTAACAATTAAGGCATCACATTTTTACGATGTGCCTTTACAAGAAAAACGCATCATAATAGGATGGCCTGAATGTGAACAACTTTTCCTGAAGTGGTGGCTAACTGACCGTCTCCTGCCCGGGGACTCCATGAACCAAGGCCAGTCGGGGTGTAGCGGAGGGAGAGGGGACTGCTGAGGCAGTCGTGGTGGCTTGCAGAGAGACAGAAGCTCAGCTCCAGGTTACACCGGAGCTGAATCCTGACTCTGGTTTTTGTCTTTGGGGCGTCAAGCAAATATTCCTTTTTCTTCCCAAGCCTCAGTTTCCTATCAGTGTAATGCTGATTGTAGTAATTCCATTGTAACATGGCTGGGAAGCAGAGGAGAGGAAACTCAGGAGGCACTTAATGACAGTTGGCATATACCAGCTGGGCTATGTCAGGTCCCAGATGCCATCATCTTATCTCACTCTTCTCTCCTCCAGATGATGCAGGAACTCGAAGAAGCCTAGACAGACCCCATCCATTGCTTAGCACACTGGGGTCTAGAGGTCTCTGCCCTGGGCTCGCTGGTTCCTGGACAGGCCGGCCAGTGAGCCCTGCTGTGGTCGTGAGGATAAAGAAACCACACACAGCAGCATCGTTTTTCAGTGGAAAGATGTTGTGCTTCAATTACATGTATCTGAGGCTGACTCTTGGACGCACATTTTCCTAGTTTTATGGTCTTGGGCAAGTTACTAACTTTTCTGAGCATCAAGTTCTGTATCAGTTTAATTGCACGTGGTGATACTGATACCGCGAGTCTGAGGATGTAGCGAGACTAAGTATACAAAGCATCACTGATTGCATCTGACTGTGTAGATACTTATTAGCCAATTAAATCTGCTTACTTTATAATTATCTGCTGAATAGCGAGAGGCAATAGCAGGGTACTGCTCTCAGACCACAATAAAATAGATGTAATGTGTGGAAAGATACATGAGAAATATTAGATTTTATGAATATTAATAAAATATTTATGTACTAGAACAAGTAAATTCTGAAAACTTTTTTATGGGGCAAATCAAAGAATCATTCATCCCTTTCTTTTCATTTAGAACTTTGGTTCCAGTAGAAGTATTTTAGTCTTATATCTAAAGACCTGAGAGCTTTTTATGGGGTGCCTGAAAACAACCACAGAGAAACTCATTACTGATTTTCATTTATTATAGCTTACACGTAAGGCACTGAACACAACTTTGTTTTCTTGATATGCTAATTATTTGAATTGCTGGGACAAATTATCTCATGAAATCTTATCCTGTCATTGTCTGATTTTGTCCCTTCATCCTTTCCTTGTTTCTTTCTTTTCCCTTCCCTTCCATTCCCTTCCCTCCCCTCCCTTCCCTTCCCTTCCCTTCCCCTTCTCCTCCCCTCCTCTCTTCTTTTCTTGTATTTCTTTTCCTTTTCTTTCAGATTGAACCCAGGCCTTTGTGCATACTGGGAAAGCACTAACACTGAGCTATGTACCCAGTCCTGATTTTAGATCTTTCTTTTGGATACTGAAGTCTGCTTTTACAAACTAGAACTCTGAAAAGTGGCAGTTCATTCTATAACTCCCCCTCCCACTTACCTGGGCTTTTTGCCTCATCTTTTCACTTCTTACCTTTTGTTTGCCATCCCGAATAACTGCTTGCTGGATGATGTGACTCACTCATGCTTTTGCACATACTTTTCCCATCGCAATGGCTTTTCTCAAACATTGTCGACCAGCCCAGAACCAGAACTTTGCCCGGGAAATCAGAGTTTGTTAGGTAACCCTCACACTGTTTCAGCAGGAGCCTGTGTGTACCCTGATCATAATACTTAGAACTAATCTAGCTGTTCCCCAAGAGGCTGAATTACATGGAAGTCAGGAAATGGGCCTACTATCACGGTGTCCTAACCGAACATGTTCGTGGGCGTGGATGTGGCTGACTCAGCGCTCCTTTCTCACTCACGATGGGACTAGTATTCCTTTTATGACAGGTCGGTGACAGAGTGGCAGACACTACTCACTAATATAATATCCCAATCAGGGTGATGTGCAAAAACATACTCAGCAAACGGAAGCTAAGAACCTGGCTGAGTAGGTTGCTTCCTGACTTCACAGGGAGATTCACACATGCATCCTGTGCAAGTAGACTTGATGACTAAAAGAAAGCTGCGTCGTGCACTAACCGTGGCACGGCCAAGCCCTGTTTAATGAGGGTCTCCTTAAATAGAGCCCTGAATTTCCTCCGGAGACCTAGACTTCCTTTCAGTCAACTTGACTTCATGACACAGATTACATGGATTTTAGCATATTGCCTATGTGACAACCAGGCCTACCTCGACATGTGTAAGTCTGGGCAGAAACTGGAAAATTAAGTTACATGATTTGGCATTATGGTAGAAAAACACACAAGCAAATTAGGTATTGTCAAGAATTAACTTTTCTTTTCCTTTAAGAGTTCATCTGGTTTGCGTGCACATGCAGATATATTCAGTTGTGAAAGCAATCTTAGTATTAGGAAGTTGGGGGCCATGTGTTGCTGCTCACTAGATCTGGGTGAATTTCCTACTAGTATAGCAAAGATACTCCTGGTGTCAAAGGCGTCCCCCATGCTGGAAGTACATGCTAGGCCCGGCTGATGTCGAGCCATGGCCAGAGTCTCTCCACTTGGGAAGAAAAAGAACAAGCCAAGCAGACAGGCTGTTGTAACAAGGCGCAGCTCCACTGTGCTCTCTCCCTCAGCAGGGCTGTGCTGGAACTGCAGTGCTGGGCAAAGGTGACGCTGACTCCATACGGTGGCCCGAGAAAGATCACAGCAAAGCTCAATATCAATTTTTATTTCCTACCATACACAAAGGTACAGCACTGAACACAATTTTGTTGCTTTGATGTAAGAAATATTAATTGTTTGGAGAAACAGTATACAAACAAACTACCTCAAATTAAAAAAATGCATACATCATTGCCTTTTTGTGTTTACAAAAGACCCAATTTACAGTATTGATCATTAACATAGCTGAAAAGAAAAAAATCAGTGCACATTACAAAACACATCAAGTACAAAGGAGGTAAATAAATATCACTCACAAAACATCTTGCTCAAACTATGCAAACACAAATAAATTAACCTGAAGTCATAGTAAATTATAGTAATAAATACATAGGTTGGTAAGAGATTTCTTTTTAAATTAAATAAAATATATAACAAACTTGTTAAAATATTTAGCAAATTAAACTTCTGTTTTTGTAATAAGTGAACTCATTTGTATGCATCTATGAAGTGTACTGTATAGCAAAATGTTTGCAAGGACATACCTTTAATAGAAAATTTTGTTTGGTGTCCCATTTATAATAGACAGCACATATAGTGGCTTTTTTTTTTTAAAAACTGGCTTTTAAATAAACACCATTCCTATCTAAGAACAGACATCTCATTTTCACTAAACTAAGATTCCAGAGTTCAAATGAACCCCAAACCAAAGGTAAGCCCCACTTAATGCATAACAATGACCACAGCTTCGTGAGAGTGGCATTACTGTTGAGTGTTACTTCTCAGGTATTTGTGCAGGTAACAGTAATAACAGTGGAAAACGTCAAGCCTGTGAATGCCATCACATTCAATCTAAATGTCCATGAGGCTAATAAAAAATAAACACTTTTGTTATAGCACAGAAAAGTAAGCCCACACTAAGTTCATGTGTACATTTACACAGAGGCACGTCTGCACATGAAATGTGTGTGCACACCCAAAAGGCAGTTTAGCTGGTTGTCTATACCTTTTCCTTAAAAAAAATAAATATAAAAAAACTTTTGAAACAATGCTTAACTACTTTACAATCCCTGAAATAGACATTGCCTTTACTATAGCAACTACTAAACTCTGATCCATTCAGCAATTCAAGATTGTGGGCTCAATTTTATGTGTGGATGAGTGTCTGTGAGTGTATATATGTGTATATGTGTGTGTGTATGTGTATGTATGTCTGTATAATTGGTACCACTTGCAGTCCAATGGCAAGATTTTTTATCAAATTGAATGTTGTCTTACTTCCTAAAAAGCACTACACCAATGTTGCCAGTGTTCGAAGCAATTACTCAAATTGGAGTAACATTTTTTTTCATGTCTTACTATACTTCCCATTCCTTCTAGTCAATCCAGTAAGATGAATGCTATTTCAGGGGATATGGTATCTACAGAATTTACCATTCAGATGTGTTCGTATTTGCTAAGTACAAATCTACACCAGTATTGTCACTTGTATATTGTACCAACACATGTCAGGAAAGCCTGACTGGTCACACCAAGTCTTATTTTTTGTCTTGGGATAAGAGTTGCCAACTATTTGATATGACTTGAAAAACAAACAGACAAATCTGCACTAAAAAAGCTTATGTTTCTTTAAAACATTTCAGATAAATAATTCATATTAACTAAAACCGTGCAGCCAAGTCGACTACTTTGCTGATTGCTATATTTAATTATTGCTAACAAATTCCGAGCAGGCTGTTGTCCAGCATCCTGTGCTTTTGTGAGTGTGGGTTGCCCACTAGGCGGCGCCATTTATCTTCTAATTCCTTCCACTAGGCTACTGCAAACTCATTTATAAATACTACGAAAAACCAGTGGAAGGGGGAAAAAGGAAATGTGCAATAAAAATCAAACTCAACCATAGTGCAGTCCTTAGACACGGATTTCCTTCACACTTTTTGTTTGCTCATGGAAACCCAGCCAGATAGGTAATTTGAGAATAGCATTTCTATTTAAATCCTATTAGAAAATAAATTAATAAACACACTTGTAAAAATATGGCAGACTTCAAAATCAGGTAAGAGCAGGTAAAAGATAAAAAATTCTTTGATTAGTAATAAATAAAATATAAAAATGTCACATTTATTTTACATATACTTTACAAAAGAAAGAGTGCAATGAAGAAATAAAAGGAAAACATATGAAAATAAATAAGATCTAATAATCGACTGCATTGTTTTTAGTCAAGGAGTCTATCATAGTTTTTTTTTTTTCCTTTTTATGTCAGCTGGGGGAAATAGTGCAATGTTGCGTTCCTAATGCAGTACGGCAACCTCCAGGCCTCAGCAGTCCACGCGCCCCTCGCAGATCCACCTGGAGTCCACTGCCGTCAGTAATCTCTGCTGCGCGGCAGCACTGTGATCCTACACGTGGATCCCCTTCACTGCCTGCTTGATACTTTCCAGGAGAGCTTTGCATTCCGGGGAATAGTCCCGTTCCAGATTGCTGTACATGTCTGTGAGTGTATTTACATACGCTTCAAAATTCTGCTCACTGATAGGTCCCTAGATGGAGACAAAACGCATCGAACCCAATCAGGGTGGTTCAGATTGAGGCAAAGGAGAAGCAAGCGACAAGGAAGAAAGTGGGTGATTCAGGAGTCTGGGAAGGGAGTCGATGATTCATATAGCTGCTGGATCTTGGGGAGATGGAGAGAGACTAAGGTATGTTGGGATACACTTGCTCTCGCTTCGTGCATGGGATTAGGGAGTAAATTTGGAGCTATATAAAGTATATGCCTGGCTGCTGAACTGGACTCCTCGAAACCATATGACCTCTCTTGGAGGACACTTGGCCTCAGCTGCACATGTTGGGCACAGGAGATCTGTGCTGGCAGAAGGTAACTGTTACTCAGGCTGGGATGGGAGGTTTGCTTGTGCCGGTGTCTCCTTTAACATCTCTGGGGTTAGAATTTCAGGAATTTAAGATACAAGCAAATTGCTCACAGACCAGGTGGGATGGAGAGTTTTTCTATTTCCTTCTCAGACTCCTTTTTGTTCATTTTACGTTCGTAGCATCATTGCAACATACGCTTTTTATTTCTCTATCTCTCCAGGTAGAACATCAGTTTTACAAAATCAAGATGAGTTTGTCATTATCCTATTTGGTGTTTTGGTGTCTCCTTCCTCTGCCTAATGTGATGCTGCAAAGAGAGAACCTGCTGGGAATGTGTACACTGCTCACATGTGTAACAGGAAACATGTGACACAAAGGGGATGCCACCCGGCCACTGCTGCTGCCTCCATTTCCCTACTTTCTGAAAAACTACCACAGGCAGCTTATCTGGCAAGGGCTTTGGAAGAAAGGACATTTAAAAAGTCTAAACACTGTAGATGTACAGGACATTACTGTCATTGTTACTGTTTGGAAGGCCAGAGTTACAGTTTAGATCTAGAATGTCCCCCAAACTCTCATGCACTCAGAAGTGGGCTTTTGAAAGCCACCTGGATCACGGAGGCACTACATCCATCAGTGAAGTTGCCCACAAATGAGGTCGGCAGCTGAGTGTGCTGTTGGACGGTACGGCCTGATTAGAGGGCAGGCCACAGGTGTGTGACCTGCAAGTGTGGAGCTCCCTCCTTGGCTCTTCCCTTCTCGGCTCTTCCCTTCTCGTTCTCTGCTGTCCGGCTGCCACGGTGTGAGCAGCTTTCCTCGTGAGAGCCTTATGTCATGCCCTTCCTACCTTGGAGCCAGTCAACCAACTGTGGATTGGATCCTCTGAAAACTGTGAGCCAAGATAAATCCCCTTTCAAGTTGTGGGTGTCACGTATTTTGTCCCAGTGATGAGGAAAGTGACTAAGACAGTAAACTTTCTTTACTTCTTCTCTTTTTTTGCAGGGGGTGGGGCGTGGTGCTGGGGATTGAACTCAGGGTCTTGGACTTGCTAGGCAAGTGTTCTTGCACTGAGCTAAATCCCCAACTCCAGCAAACTTTCTAAATTTTAAGATTATTTAGTCGTGCTCGGTAAAGTACTAAACTCAATTATTAGTATTGTCCAATTGCGATTTTCTATTTGCTTTCAGTTTCCGCCATTGCTGTGCTGTGTGCGCCCGGGAAAATCTTGAAAAGAGAAGCGGCTCCCACGGGCAGAGCTGATGAGGGCCACACCGTGAAGCCAGGCCCTCCTGACTGGTGCCAGCTTGGAACCTCTATTCTGGGACAGAAACTCTCCGAGCCGGGATTTCCTTCACCTCGGCATGGGAATGCCGATGCTGGCTTTGGTGTCTTGGAAACATTTTGTGTGAGCAGCCCTGAAAGTCACCACTAGAGTGTCCTGTGTGCTAACCACGCAAGGCACAAGCGAGCATGTGTGGCATCCATCCTGCCTAAGGCGCAGCAAAGAAGAGATGCTTAAGGAATACGCACTGGAAGTATGAGCTAGACAAATTTTAGTAAATTCAAATTATAGTAATACCCAAAAAATACCTTAATACAGACATAAAGTAAAATTTAGCTTCTTTTGTGCTTCCTATTATATCACTGACTTTTTGGTCAAAAAGCATTTCTGGAATTGGTTAAGATGAAGGCTCCATGCTAGGAAGTTGGGCAAATTGTTTTAAGCAAAACTAATTATATTTCTTCATTACATTGCTTCTTCTTTAAACCATTTTATACGCAAAAGTGGCAGCTTTAAAAAAAACTTGTTATAAGAATTCAGGCTCTGAAGAAATTGAAAATATTGAGCAATGCAGCCTTTCCTCAAATTTATTTATATATATGATGATGTAGAAGAAGCCAATTTTAATAAAGTCTTAATAATTGCATACCTTAAAAATGTGGGGAGTTTGGAAATTAGGATGTCTTACTCATTTTTGTGTTTTTTATTCTATGTGGAGAGAACTGAAGTATGCTCTTCATATTAATATATGACAAAGACATCAAGTTTACTGGGAATTAAGCTTTTTGTTGTTCTTGAGTTGGGTGGGTGATGCAAAAGACTGAGTTGCAGATTTTGAAAACCATGGAAACTTCTACTCAGAAATGTATCTTCAGTGAGGGAGTTTTGGCTTCCAGTTTTCATATTACACTATAAAACAAGCTTCAAATAAACTTTCCTCTTTTTCTTTTCTTTTCTTTTCTCCCCTTTTCTCTCTTTTTCTCTCTTTCTTTCTTTAGGTAAGGTCTTGTTAACTTGCTCAAGCTGGCTTTGGACTTATGAGCCTCCTGCCTCAGCCTCCTGAGTAGCTGAGAGCCTAAGTGTATGCCACCAGGCCTGGCAAACCTTCATCTTTAAATGACCTTGGCCTTTAAGAATATCCCTGGCCCTAATATAATTGAAATATGTGTATCTCCCAGCTGAGGAGATTACTGCAAGGGAGGACATGATTGAGCCGCAGTAACTCTGGCTGTTGACAGGTCTCCCCTCTGCGAAGGGACCTGGTGACACTGCAGTCATCTGAGAGTGTCTGACTTACCATCTGTGGAAGCTGGATGTCAGCGAGGCTGGAGATGAGGGCCTGGCTGAGACCAGCCAGCTCCTTCAGCAGACTCTCATTGTTCTGTTCCATGAGTTTGTTTTCCTCCTCTATCGTCTTTAAATTGCTCTCCATTGACGTGATCTAAAATGGAAATAACTTGGGAATATAAGAAGTGGAATTTGGAAGGTGCACAAAAGGCTTTTCTCTAGGGAAAATGCATGGCCGTATGTAAAGGCCACACCCCGCCCCCATCATAAGGCCTTCGTGTCGCTCTAAGTGTTGGAATCACACCCTCAGATCCCTGTCTTCAGCCTGAACTTCTCCATACAGTGCAGATTCAGACTCTCTTCCAGGTTATATGGTGGACAAACTCAGTACAGCCCAAATCAGGTCTTTGCTGTTCCCCCCAAACTTGCTCTGTCCACAGAGTGATGGCCCACCACTGTCACTCTGATTTCATGGCACCCTTTGGCCTGCTTTCTCTCACACTTCAAGTCCACTGGGCACCTCCTTCAAAATAGCCGGGGATGGGGCCACTTTCCCCCGCACCCACCGCCCGTGCTGCTGTGCTCTGGGCCCAGTTACAGTGTCACAGGTGGGCCTGCATCTCCCTTTGCCCCCTCGAACCTCTTCTTGGCCCTTGCTCAACATGGCCACCGAAAGGACTCTCTTCAAATCAAGTCAGCATGAAAGTTAAATAGATTGTGTTCCTCCTGAGCTCAGAACCCCGCAACAGCTCTGCAGTCATTCAGAACAAAGACCACGGTCACTGCAATGGTCTGAGATGCCCCTCTGGACAGCCTTTCATTGCTTCTGAGACCCTTCTCCTGTGACTGCCCCCACCCCGGGTACTCCCCTGCAGACACCCTCCGCTATGCTAGTCCCCAAACCTCTGGGCTCTCTCACCACTAGGGACTGAGCATTTGGCGGCTTTCTGTGTGAAACATTCTCCCCCCATACCTGTTTGATAGGTTCCTTCAGCCTCAAGTCTTTGCCAAGATACCTCCTTTTTTCTGGGGCCTGTTGTCCTACTTATCAAAATCCAGCCACTTTCTCTACTCTCCCTCTTTATAGCAAAAGGACTATGTGTGATTACTTTTGTTTATCACCTGGCTCCTCCTTCTAGACTTCACACTCCACAAGGGCAGAGGTTTTGCATTCCTTGCTACTTCTTCCTAAGAGAGGTTCCCATGATTTCCAAAACAAAGCATCGAGCACTTTTGTGGACCTGGTATCCAAGTGGAGAAGACTGTGAGAATAATGTTACTCAGTAGGAAACCCAAACTGCGTGTCATGTGGTTTTACAGCCAAGCTTAAACTGTTTGAGCCGAGCACTGTGGAGTGAGCAGCCAGGGTGGTACAAAGCCCTTCCCCTCAGGAGCCGAAGGAAGGACTAGACATTTGATTTTCATTTGTATAAAAGAGGCAGTCATTTTGGAGAAGGCAGCATTGAAAAGCTGCTTAGCTTTTTTTTTTTTTTTTTGGATAAAAAATGTATTCAGGAAAATGTCCAGTAGGATCTGTTTCTAACGAAGACTGACACATGTTACGGAAGTGTTCTAGAAGAAATTAAAACGTTGTGATGTTTTATTTGAATTTTGTATAAAACTAAGGATTCCACTTCATGATTATTTCTAAAGCACTGAGTGTTCTATAGGACTCTTTAACTGTAGGATGATCTGTTTTATTTGCTAACAAGGCTTCAAACAACTAGGACAAAAGCATGAGTAACTCTACGTACAGTTCTGGAGTCAAAGACCCGGGATGATCCATCTATTCAAGATTTTACAATAACTGTGTAATCAGGAACTTTCCAGTATGTTCCCTCTAAGATATCAGCTATTTTTAGACCCAGGGTTTAGAAAGTTCAATGTTTTGTTTCCACTAAAAATCATGATTATTTTAACGATAACTCATTCGTTATTACCTGAGTCTGAAGTTTCATCATATCTGCTTCAATTTTAAGGTTGGATTCATTCAGTTCTTTTATTTCTTCATCCAAGTGCCTAATTTCTTCCTCACCCTCCACACCTACGAAAAGTCAGACTGTCTTAGTTCAGTGTGAAAACACGAGACTGACAACTCTGAGTCATTTTATATTTAACTTGTGGTTTGGTCACTGAAAATGAGACTATCATTCGAAGTGTTTTTACCCAAACTATACAAATGCAAGTTTCTGAAAAAGTGGGTAAGAGGAGTTACAGGATTGAATTCTTTGTAAGAAAAAAAGTAGACAAGTGCCACTATTTGACGCAGCTCTGTTATACTAGTGTGCAGCCACTGAGCAGGTCATGTCTCATCCTCACTTAGATCTGCTGCACCCTGTGGGGCACATCTCCCACTAAACACTTTCCACATGCAGACGCTGGGCCTTGGAGATCGTAAGGAGACCACAGGAGCCCTCAACAGAAGTTAGATGACCTTCGGACTCTGAAGCAGAGCTGGCTTTAAACCCTGGTGCCAGCGGCTCTCCCGTCCACACGTTGCACAATGCTAAGACGTGAGGCAGGCTGCATGGGTGGCCATGTAGTGGAGCAGGACCTCGGGGCCCAGGAGTGGAGGAGGGCTGGGGTGCTGGCAGGTGAGGTGGAGTGCAGGGACACAGTGGGACTCCCCATTAGGTGGGGACCACATGAAATTTAGGGGAAAGAACATGACTTGACTCTTGTTCTGAAATGTGGGTAACTTATTAACTTCTCTGGGCTTCAGTTTCTTCTTCTGTAAAATAAGCCCAATATCTATGCTGTGAGACTGAACTCAACAAAATGCAGCATGCTCAACACATAGTAGGCTCTCGTGAATGGCTGCTACTTGCCCACCATTATTTTGTAGGAGTATGGATGCATTTTAAAGCAGTTGAAGAATCTGGGAAAGGTAGTTAATATTATGGATGCCAAAAGCAGGACTGAAAGTAAGCTCAACTGTGCTAATGAGTGAGGCTAAACCAGTATTGACAATGAAGAGGGATGATGCAAACTTCTGCGTTTAGGTTTAATAAGATAATTTCATGAAGGCAGTGTGGGGGAAGGACTCATCTGACAATTTGTTTGAAAGAGTTCTAGATGTTCCTGGGGTGGCTACCTTGGAAAATAACCCATAACCTAGTGCTGTAGTTGAATGTGTCCCCCAGCATTCGAGTGTTGAAAACTTAATTTCCAAATTCCACATTTGATGACACTTGGAGGTGGGACCTTTCAAAAGTAATTAGGGTTAGATGAGATTATATATCAGGCCCCTCACGGCGGCATCAGTGGCTTTGTAGAAAGAGGAAGGGAGGCCCGAGCTTGGATGTTTGCCTTGCTTCACTAAGTGATGGCTTCTGCCACATTACGATGCAGCACAAGGCCCACCCAGGCACTGAGCAGATGCTGGTGCAATGCTCTTGGGCTTCCCAGCCCTCAGGTGCATAGGCCAAGTAAACGTCTGTTCTTTCTAGGTTACTCAGCTTCGGGTATTTTGTTATAGGAGTAGCAAATGAAGTAAGACATCTGCTGAATGGGAACGTTCACATTTTCTACGACCCAGTGATTCCATTTCCAAGTACACTGGAGATGGATATAACATGGTGTGCACACACATGTAACATGTGCGTGCAAAAGATGCACACAGCAGAACTGTTCACAAAAGCCTCACCTGGGAACAAGCTGTATCCCCTCAAACAAGGTGGATGTTCTTCATAATGTGATGTGAAGAGGAAAAAAAATAAGGTTCGAAAGTTTACATATGATGTGATAAAGTGGGCAGCTATTTTGCAAGTATTGCTGCTTTACTAAGAGTAACTACCTAGCTGGTCTTGGCGGCATGGTCCTGGAATCCCAGCAGTCTGGGAGGCTGAAGCAGGAGGACTATAAGTTCAAGCCTAGCCTTGGCAATTTAGAAATTTAGCAACTGTCTCAAAACTTTAAAAATTGGCTGGGGATGCAGCTCAGTGTGAAGGACCTGGATTCACTGTCCAGTACCGTGAGAGAAAGAAAAAGAAAGAAAGACAGAAGAGCTATGCAAATAAAGGTGAGCCGTGCATGTGTATGGACCAGTGAAGAAATATGCCATATCATCAGATTGGTCTCACTCTAGGCTCTGAGATTCCATAAAAAAGGAAAACAAACCAACGTCTAAGATGTAAATACCTTAGTACCTAAATAAACCTGAGTACGAGTAAGCAGTCTGACAAAGCTACTGAGAAAACAATGAACAGTTTCCCAGGACACACTGACAGAGCCACAGTATCTCAGTAGACAAGAGATTTCTCCTGCCCTGGCCGGCTGCCCCTAGAGGTGCATTTCTGAGCACCGCATGCTACTAGCTGGTGTGCTGGTTGAATAATTCTCTACCACACAACCAATAAGTAGGAGTCAAGGAAGAAAGGATGGAAATATCCGGATTCTCAATGGTCGGTATTTGGAGTGCTATTAGCACTTGACATTTTTCTGATCTGAGGAAATGAAAACTCCTACCTTTTTACAATAAAATTCCACTTCAGGAAATGTTATTTTCTTATATAGTATCTGGTGAAGTGGACAACATTTATAAAATAGGAAGTGCTCTGAAGGAAACAGGTGGCAGCCGTGGCAACCCCAGAAGAGAAGACTCCTTCACACTAAGACTGCAAAGCTAAGAAGGAGGCAGGCAAGTGAAGAGCGAGCAGCGAGAGAACATTCCGGGAGAAGGACACAGACTGTGTACAGGGACGCAGGAAGGAGGCGGTGCTCCCGAGACTGAGGAAGAAAGTGAGGAGGAGGAGGCCACAGTGGACAGCCCACAGAGCTGGGATTTGCTCCTAGTGCAACAGGAGCTGGTAAAGGATTTTCAGTGGGGAGTTGGTGTGCTCTGCCTGTCTTTTCAAAAACAGTTTGGACTTTGAGTAGAGAATGGATGGAGGGGAGATAGAGTGTAGCCAGGCCAGTTAGGAGGTAACTGCTGGAGGCCTGGCTAGGTCTCACGGCCCTGTGCCCCAGGACCATGGAACTGGGGCGACAGAGAAAGAGATATACTCAAGACATAATTTGTAGGAAGTTTGCAAGACTTGTGATAGATGGGAAATAGAAGATAAAAGAGGAAATTTATGGTGATTCTGGTTTTGCTGGTGCGAGTGGTACTGCAGGGATATCTTTATGATGAAGAAGACCGAAGGGCAGCAACTTCTATTAAGATAATTAAAGTTTAATTTTGGATAAGTTATAGATGCTTGTGAGAAGACTCTTTTTCAATTTTTTCAGACAGGGTCTCATTATATAGTCTAGGCTAGCCTTGAACTCATACACGGCCGAGGTGGCCTTGAGCTCACCACAGCCTTCAAGAAGACTCTTTAACCCAGAGCCGCGGTTGTTGGTACTGGGATTTGGTTAGGATTATGTCTCTGTGATGCCCAGTGTCAATGAAGAAAACTGCTGTACTTTAGATCTTGAATGTTCCTCCAAAGGGCATTATTAAAGGCATGGCCCCTGGGGTAATGCTAGTGGGAGGCTGTAGAACCTTGAAGAGCTGGGGCCTTTTAGGAGTCTTTGGGTCATTGGGAACATGTGCTTACGGGGAACTATGGGACCCCTGCTCCTCTCTTCTCTCTCTCTCTCTGTCTCCTTCCCTCCCTCCCGGCCGTGAGTGGCTTTGCCCTGCTATGATGTGCTTGCTACCCCAGGCCTTAAACAATGGACCAACAGATTTTGGACTAGAACTTCCAAAATTGTGAGCCAATATAAATCTATATAAATGTATTTTCTTTATAAGTTGATTATTTCAGGTATTTTTGTTATAGTAATGGGAAACTGACTAACAATAAACAAACTTCTTAATTAAGTTGGTGCCATTTGGAAGATGCCTAAAGCTGATGCGAGGGTTTCATCATGGGATGGGATAACAAAAAAGAAACATCAGAGGATATAATACAAAACAGGTGCTCCATAAATTCTTGTGAAATCAGTAAATGAGTAAAATAATGTTTTTATCATGGTTTCAGGACTTGGGGAGGTGTTTTAGCCACAGATAAAGTTTAGTGAGCTTCTGTAGTTTTTTTAAATTACCTTGTCTGTTTCCTCTAAGACACTCATCAGGTCCGTGAATACAGAGAGCCTTATTTCTTCTTTAGTGGGCATTTTACATTTAAAAGGAGGCCCTGGATTTTGAATTTTAGTTTTCTCTTCCTATTGGTGACTCATTTGATCCTTCTAAGAAAACCATGAGGTAGAAACATTTATTACCTCATTGTAGAGAGGAGAAAACTAAGGTACAAAGCAAGCAGTAGTGCTGGGATTCAAACATAAGCTCATTGGCTCCAGAATACATTCCTTTAACCTTTATTATACAAAGACCCCCTATCTGCAGCTTCATTTTCTGTGGGCTCAGTTTCCCATGGTCAGCTACAGCCTGAAAATATTAAATGGAAAATACCAGAAGTAGTAAGTTTTAAACCACTTTTTAAAATTATATTCCATTGTTTTAATTGTTCTATTTTATTAAGTTCTTTTAAATCTTTTACTGTACCTAATTTAAAAATTAAATTTTATGATAGGTATGTATGCATAGAAAAAACATTTTATATATGTATATATGTTGTATATCTTGCCTTCTTATTTTTTATTTTCCTTTGTATCTTGTTTGAGTCAATTTTTAAGTATCTTTCTTTTCTGTAGCTTCACACTTCTGGCTGTTTAAATACTGTGTGAATTAACGTGATATATATATATATGTAATGGTGAGATATATATATATAAAATGGTGATATATATAAAATAAATATAAAATATATATAAAATGGTGATATATATAAAATGGTGATATATATGAAATGATTCACTGCTATTCCCAGTTTCAGGCATCTGCCAGGGTCTCAGAATGTATCCTACACAGACAAAGGGGGGACTACTATAGTACTACCTTTATTCACAGATATTTAGTTCGGGAGATAGCAATAAAAAACAGGTACTGATTTTCTTTACCTACATACTTATAGTAAATGTTGGACTAGGTGGGTATCACTGCGGAACAAGAAAAGTATTTCCCACAAAATATTTTATTAAGGGGCTGGGGATTTAGCTCAGTGGTTAAAGTGCTTGCCTTGCAAGCACAAGGACCTGAGTTTGATCCCCAGCACCAAAAAAAAAAAAAAAAATTTATTGAATTGCTTAATAATTGTTTTTAAAGAGTCCATCTATAGAAGAACAAGAGAGTACATTCTTTTCATTCAATAATTCTAACTTTTACTTAGTACTAATCTGTGCCTAATTTGTGTGATCAGTGGTTATGTAATTTATAATAATATATTTTTGTATTTCACATAATTGTACAAGTGATGTATATACCTGTATGTAGCAGGTATACTCAAAGTAGAAGAGGGGCTTAAGTAGTTTCTTTTTCATATTACACAAACAAAATAATTCTATTATATTTCAAACAAATGCCATTGAATTTCTTGAATAAACATTTATTTGCCTACTTGTTTTACAGAACAAAATTTTGCTTCATTTAGGGGAAAATAAATCAATATAAATCTGACCACTCTCATTACTTAAGGAGTGAGGAATGATTGTAAATGATGACTCGCAATATATAGAACACACTATTGTGATTGTGATTGACTGTGAATGATGACTCACAATAGAACATACTATTTAAAAAAAAAAAAGAACATACGATTTTACCAGCTGGGAAGAGCTGGAAGTTTCTCCCAAATGTAAGAATTCACACAGAGGCCAACCGTCCCCCATAAAGCACAGAAGGGCCCGTTTTCTCTCTCGTGCAGATAACCTAACTTTATTATTAAGGACTAGCACTGCTCTTTAAGAAAACCAGTGTGGCAATTTCAATTTGGTGTAATGCCCCTGGCTTATTTGGTATCTTTATTAGAAGCAGCTCTGTGATTTATATTTAAGAACAGGTTATTGTTAGTATTCTCTTAATGAAGACTCTCAGTAAATATATGCTTCATGCACTCAGTTCTAGAAAGAGATTTACTTTGAATGTACTTACTACAGTGTGATTCTCATAGTAATTACATTCTTCTTGCTTTGATTTCTAAAAAGTGGGGTCAGATTTGAGATCTTTATTTACTGAGTGTGAAATGGCTTGGGCTGCATATATTTTTGTAGTCCTCGGGCTTGCCCTATCTTGCCTCCTTATCATTGATTTTCCTTCGTATCTTGTTTGAATTAATTTTTAAGTAGCTTTCCTTTTTGTAACTTCACACTTCTTGCCCTTTAAAAACTGTTTGAATTAAGGCGATGTATAAATAAGTACACATTAAATTGTTGCAGTTTTAATGACAGTGGACTGAGAGGCTTTCGAGGACTGAGGGGTGTTTCCAAGCAGCAGTGAAAGCATGGAGGAAAGAGCTTTGCTGAACCTCTGGATGCTGGAGAGCTTGGAGGACGTGGGTACATCCCCAACACCCAGAGTGTTCCACCACTGTGGGAATACTGCACACCTTCCTTTTAAAACTGCAAAGCAAAACTCCTGTAATGCCAGCTATTCTGGAGGCTGAGGCAGGAGAACCACAGGAGCATCTGAGTTGAAGGACAGCTGTCCAGAGTCGAAGGAAAGCTTGTGCAACATAGGCAACATGGGGAGACCTTGCCTCAAAAACAGAAAAAAAAAAAAGAAAGAAAAGAAAAAAACCTTCACACTCATATTGAAAGCAGAGAACAAGTCTGTCAGAGAAATAAAACGGCAGTGATGAAAAGTCCTCAGCTTGGGCTGGGGGTATAGCTGAGCGGTAAAGTGAGTGTTTAATGTGCAAAAGGCCCTGGTTTGACCCGTCATACCAAAAAAATCCCCACTTTTATTTCAGTCATGTGCCAAAGACATCACCAAATAAAATTTATGAAGCAAAATGATTGTTTTGCCATTGTTGCTCACGGGCTTTAGAAAGACTGTTGATAAAATCAACACAGGCCTGAGACACTGCCAATTAGAAATCATAGGAAAGCATGAAAGAACAAAAGAAAAGCGGGAGCACCCAAATTAGAACTCAGAAATCACGTACTGGTATCTTAATTTTGATAAGAGACGGATACTAGGGAAACATGAGGAGATGGAGATAGAGATGTTAAGTGTAATTCATCCAGCATCACCATAAAATATTCTTTTGAGTACAGAAGAACAATATTTGAAGATTCAAATATACATATGAGAAATTGTGTTTCCAAAATTTGATGGGTAATTTGCACCAGGAATGCACACACACACACACACACACACACACACACACACACGAAACTGTCATTTTTTAGACTGAAGGATGCAACTTCTGCATGCTCGTGAAATACCATTTCCTGACTTTCTCTATTGGGAATCCTTATTGAAAAGTAAGGGACAGGGGCTGGGGCTGCAGCTTGATGGAAGAGCTCTTGTCTAGCACGTGTGCAAAAAACAAAAACAAAAAAACAAAAAAAAACAGAAAAGAAGAAGAAAAAGTGAAAACCCCAAGAAGATGATTCTTAGATGAATTTTGAGTTTAAGCTTAAATCTGAGGAAACGTTTCCTCTCACACATTAAAATGACATATGCACGTAGGCGCACATACACAGAGCAGAGTGCAGAGTGCACGTGTCGACCTGCAGCCCCGAGGAGGAGCTATGTCCACACCTCAGTGGGGACGGTCACTCACCCCCGGTGGCTTTGAGCTTGATGGTCATTAGCTCCTCAGAGACCTTGCCCTTTTTGATAGCTTGTGCATTGAGAGGACATCCAGATAAGCTGTGAAAACAGAATTTATACTAATGTGTGAAATGCACATTATTTCTTACAAAATTAAAGAGTTTCACTACCTATTATTGATATTTTTGTGTGTCTAACTGTACCATAATCCATGGTCTCTTTGTAGAAAATAACCACTAAATATCTATTAAGGCAAAGGCAAAAGGCCCTCCAGTAATGGAAAATGTTTTGTGTTTTTTCCTTGAATTGAAGTACAGATATTCACCGCTGCTCCGCTGTCGTGATTTAGTTCATTTTGTTAGACTGCTACTCTGCTGCATTCGTAAAAGTGCCTTCACTTTGTGGTGGCTACTTTATGTTCTGTAAACAGAAAATTGTACATGCAGATTACAAATAAGGATTTTTCCCAACCGGTCAAAATTCCGTGAAAATAAAACCTAATCTAGTTCTTCCTGTTTTTGTACAGTGTGATTTGCTCTTTACATAAAGACTCAATTTAACAGAAGTCAGAAGTACCTCACTACTCCCCCGATAGCAAATTCAGTCTGGATATGGGAATGTTTTAAATTTTTTTAAAATGTTAAAACATTTTCATTTAAAAAAATCTCCAGCCTGAAAAGAGAATAAAGAGAGCTGCTGCCAGTGTGTTTAGACACAGAGTGTCTGTGGCAGTCTATTATCCTGGGGTGGCACTTAGAACCCTGTGCATTGAATACTTGTGCTCTTCGGCAGGCTTCTTTCCTTTAATGTCATCTTTTTTATTTAAATTGCACCAATATGATAATGACAACATTAAACAAGACCATTTTTTCCATCATCTATGATCAGATAGTTTTGTTGCTCTAAGTAGCCATTCATTCTTTTTCAGTTCTGTTGTATCTTTGCATAAACAAATTTTAGATCAGAATAAAAGTGACAATAATCAGCCATTTAAAATATTTTTCCCCACATAAAGCAATCATATCAACCTGAAGTTTGTGATGCTGTGTAAAATAGAAGAAAATATTTCTGTAGCAAAGCCCTTAATAAATGTGAGTTATTGTATTTTTAAAGAATAGTAAATTCTCCTACATTAAGATTCTATGAAATAGGAGAAATAATATAAAACATTATCATAAATAGTAATAGGTAATATTATATACAGAGAGAAGGTTATGTGGTTTGCTCAAATTTGATAAGTGATAAATTATTTTATATAGGAAGGAAAAGAAATGAGAGTTACAGACTGAACTCAGAACTGTACCTTCCATTCTGTAAGCATCTTTCACTTGTGGCTAAGATAAACTTCATTATTATTTCTCTTTCTAGAGAGTTTGCACAAGTTTGCCTTGTTTTATTGTCACATGTTGTGTTCTCAGAACTTGGTCATGAATGAGAGGAATATTTAGTTGGTCAGGTGAATTTTTAAAGGCTCCTGTAGTGAGTCTGTTTGTAGAATAATGGATGACAACATTTCATTAAAGCTCCCCCTTCTCCTTAAAGACTCTATTACAGACAACATGCCGCACATTTCTAGGTCGATGTAATATTGTGTAAAAGTCAATGAAGTGTCTGCCCCCAGTTGCATGACTTAGAATCAAAGCATATATCTAAGTTATAAGAGTCTGGTTTGGGTTTCAAAAATGTTACTTGGAATTTTGTATACTTCAGTGCAGTCATCCTGGACATAAAACGAATCTTAAATTTAAACAACTAAACAGGAAGAATATTTCCAAGTTCTTTTTCCTTTTGAAGCTGGAGTTTGGCAGGCCTGGGCTGTAACCTTCTGGGTATGGGTGCCATATTGGAAAGGCAGAAAAAGTGTGCCTTGTGCGGTGTCTACTAAGGCCTGTAAAAGCAACATTAAGCTATTTCTTCATCTGCCTTCTTAAAACAGAATTGCAAGTGGCACAATGTATTGCACACACTTGATTTATACTGCTGCTCCTGAACATGAAATAAAGGTCTAAATTCAAAATAAAAAAGGTGTGCGATGGTGGACATGAGCTTATGCCTGAAAGCCATAAAAATAAACCATTTGAAAAATTCAAGTTTTCTCAATAAGCAGGTCTCAGTGACAACCACAAAATAAGCCTTTATTTCGGAAGGCTTTATTTTTTGACACCGCTGATCTCTATCTTTAGAAATGAGCAGTGGCAAAGGGCCCCATCCTTCTCCATTTGTACACCCTCCTAAACAAACTATCAAAAGTTTTTGGAAAGCTTCGCTTCATTGTTCTATTTTATTATTTTGCGACACTTAACCCAGAGAATGCCGAGGTATGCTCTCCCTCCCCTGTTTTACGTTTTGAGACAGGGGCTGGGCTCTGACTCACAACCCTCCTGCCTCATTCTCCCAGAGTGCAGGGCTTCCCTCGGTGCACCGCCACACCCGGCTTCAGTGAACTACAAACCAGCATCATGTACACTGGCCCACAGGAGGAGAGAGGGACTCACTGCTGGGAGAAACATATCATGAATCTTCTGGCTTTTTCCTTTAGTAGAACGTGAGCCAAGAAGCTGGAGTAAGATTACTCTTGCCCAATCTGGGCTTGCTTGAAATACACAGTACTCAGTAATGAAGGATTTAAGTTTTGTGACACTCTGAAAGGGTTTTCCAACTCTGCTCATCCTCTGCATGCTTAGCAGTCACTACGCCTTTTTCTTCCTGGCTGCTGTGGTGAGTCATATCTTCCTAGCAGCAAAATAATTACGATTTTGACTGAAATTCAGCCAATGCATGAGAGGGAGGGAATGACATAAATATATAAAGCGAAAGTTCACAATTATATAACAAAATAGAGCAGATATCACCACTTGGAGCTGAAGTGAACCATTAAAAGACTAAACCATTTAAAAATAGCAGCATATGCAATATTTTAGAATAAAAAAACACAAGTGCACAGTCTCTAGAGCACTTGAAAACTGTGTAGTGAATTTTCAGAAATAGATAAAACAGCACTTTTTTGTTCTTCAGTCTAGTCAAATATCCATTTAACAAGATTCAGTGTTATGATATCTAAAGTGCTGTATAATTAATGGCATTTAGGAGGTCTTTGCCCCCAGTGCTCAAAGCAACCCACATGTCAACCAATCACGGTAACAGAAGAAAATGACAAAAAACAAATGTTACCTTCTGTGCGTGACAAAAACATTATTCACATGGCCCAGCCCATTGCAGCCTGGCAAGGGACAGTGGGGTAGTTCCTGCTTGTTCAGTTTCCAGGACAGAGGGGCCCCACCGAGAGGATTCTCCTTCTGTCTCCTAGCAGCCAGGGGACAGCCAGAAGCTGTGCGGTGCGAAGTGTATTTACCGGATATGTGACCTTGGCCATCACACCCTGTTACAGGACATCTAGAGAGACACAGCAGAGACGGTACCAGCAGGGAAAAAGTCAGAAACAGTTCCATACTATCCAGAAGGCAAGCTATGAAATTAAATTATAGTTTTATAGGACACTACCACAAGCACCAAGACAGCATTGTATTAGTAGTAACAACAGTCCACCGGCTCTGAGCTCAGCAATTTTCTTGCATTATCTCTTTTAATATTCACTGCAAACCCATTAGGTAGAGAGTGGTATTATCTCATTTAGTAGGTGGGGAAAATGAGGTTTATAGAACTCAGCTCATTTACCATACATTTTTTGGAGTCAAGTTCATGTTTACACTTTTTAGCTTTGGAGTCATTCTCATAAGCACGAAATTAAATTGTTTCCAGACAAAGTCAGAGTACAAAATGTTAACCACCTTGATCAATGCTACATGGCACATCACTGTGGTACTGCAATTTTAGTGTGCAAATGTTTAAATATTGCATTTAGAAATGCTGTAGAGAAAATAATTTATATTTCCGCATCTATACTGTGTGTATTATCCAAGTCTTGGTAGTATATTTCTTAGAGGAAGATATTCAGTTTACATACAATTTTGCCTTATGCAAAGTTATAGCCTCAGGGGAAAATGCTGCTGTATTTGTCATTCTCTAGCACTTCCAAAAGGCTACATTCTCTTAAAAAACTGGGAAAAAGATAAATCTTCCCCCTTTTCTTTTGCATTGTCAAAGAAATGTGAAAACACAGCTATGCATGGGAAAATTTTCTCAACCTCCATTCTGACTCCTGCTGCAGGAGCCCTGATGTTTAATAGGATCTATCTTCTTTCAGGCTCAGTCGATCCTCAATTCCACTCCAATTGGGGCTTCGCCCTCTCAGCAAACACAATACAGCAGGCCCTGCCACCTCTGTGGATACACTTACTTAAGCTCAGGGTCTTCTTTTTCTTCCTTCGTAGGGGTCATTTTGATACCACCTTTCCTCGCACGAGGGCAGCCAGACAAACTAAAAGATATAAACAGCAAAAAACAGTGCAACACCTTGTGATCTCACTGCGTGCTGCTGCTGACATACTGGTTTCTATCTCAAAGTGGGATCAGTCCTACCTTCTGTGGGAAGCATAGTTTCCAGTCACATGCCCTGAACCATCACAGCCTGGGGTTGGACACCTGGAAAACACAGGAGCAGAGGGCGGGCCATGAGGTTAGGGAGGGAAGGGAGTTGTGACACATTCTAGTAGAACCGGACAGAACGAGCTGCTTCTGGTGGTATTTTTCTTTTCTTTCATTTTACTTAAATATGATTAGCTTTTGGTTAAGAACTCATTTCTTAAGGAAAAAATCTAAAATATGGAACTACTGTGGGATACTTGGTAGGCAATGTATTAGCTGCTATTTATTGTACATTCTTTTTTTTTTTTTTAAATCTTGTATTGGAAGGAACTTGAAAGTCAGCCCACAACTTACTGATGGGCTTCTGTCTACATCATGTGACATTCTTGTCTTTCATGTTAAGAAGAATACTTTTCCAGATTGTTTCTATGAATAATTTATTTTCTCTGATGTGCAGTCCTACCATGATAATTCATTAATTTCACATGAACAACAGTAATATATGTGAACTCAAGAGACCCGGAGCATTAATACGATTATCAGAGAACTTAAATAATTTGCCCCTGGTCTGTCCTGCCTCGTGGCCTAAATTAGCTGGTCTTTGGGAAACCCAAACTACTGTGGACAATATACCATTAAATTTAGACTCAGAAAGGTGAAAGAGGAAGAGGAACACAATTCTACTTAGAATGCTGATTAGAAGTAGGTTTCAAAGCACACTTGCAAAAAAAAGTTTGTACAGGTATTCCTCTTTTTATTGGTTATTAAAAAGCTTCAATACTAAGGAAAACAGAGGCCATCACAAGATACTTATTTTCTGAAGGTTTTTGTATAGATTACCTTCATTAATTATTTCACATTATGCTTCCTGTAGTTCAGATCACCACCCACAAAGAAAATTGTGAATACTCTCCCTTTTTTTAAATTTAATTCCTATGAACTTCCATGGAATTAAGTTCTGTATCTAATCCATGGGCCCAAAAAAAGGGAACAAATGCTTTTTTCTCCCCAAATGAAATAGAAAATCAGCACACTTCTCTTCTAGCTAGTGGGAGAAACCTGCATTGAGTATTTAATTAACCATTTAAAGACACAATGTGTCCTTCTATTGTAAGGAAACTTTCCATGCTTATCTTTTTCTATTAACATTTTTTAGTGAAATAGTGCTTTAGTAGCATACTGCAATTATGGAAACGCCTGTTCCAAATAGTTTTGTTTTTTTTTAGAACAAGAGGTCAATGAAATGTCTTTTTTTTTTCTTGTATCGAAAACCCAAAATATTGCTTATTTGACATCGGCAAAAACACATAAACATTACATAGTGCAACAGGACCTCTCAATCTACATGATTTCAATATATTACCTACTTTTTTGAAATAATGTTTAGAGAAACTACAAGAACAAATAGCTGTAGTTAAGATGTAGCAATGAGTTCAGAACAATTTAATAAGATACATCTAATAAGTACATTGCATGTTTCAATTGGTGAATTATTAATCACTACTTAATTTTCTTATGTTTCAGTGTAGAAAAATGGTAATCAGTAAAATGATTTCTAAAACCTATCCTGACAATAAGCTACACTTAACACTTTGAAAATTAGAAATGTTATCTATTTCCCTGTTGCTTTTACTATTTCTGGTAGTAAAAGTCCAAATTTTTATGTTGGTTCATTATCAAGGGTATAAGAGAAATTTAAATTTTTGATTATACTGTATGTAATAAGATACCAAGCAAAAAAAAACTGAAATAAAAAAGATAAAATGAAAAATAAAATAAATAAGTCATTGTTAACACACATGTGACTTTGAAATCTTGTGACTGGGTAGAAATGAGCCAAAATTGTGTTTAGCACTCAAAAGTGAAAGGTAGTTGGATGATTTAAAACGCTCATCAAGTAAAATGTTATCTAATTTCATTAAAATTAGATGACGGAAGTGTTTTGCCACAGCTTCATAAGTCTGAAGTAGAAAAAGTATTGCATTTAATAATTATAACATTCCTTCAAGAATTATTGTAAAATACTGTATAAGGCCCCCAAAGCAAGCAAGTTAACTAGATTAGAATTTTTTTGTCATTCCAACTTTCTCATGAAAGAGTGCTTTGTTATCATTTAGTTAGGTATAATTTACTACTCCCGGATCACTTTGACAATGAATGACAAGAAGGGTCCCACCAGGGGAGACAAGGGGTGAGGAGGTCGTGCCTCCTGACACTTACTTAAGCTCCTGAGAGTTAGCAGCCATGAGAGATTTAAGAGTCTTATCAGCTAACGGACATCCAGAAACACTACAGAGGGAAGAGAAAGAAAAAAAAAATACAATACTGACATATACAAATCTGACTCAAATGGCATCTCGAGTTTGTGACATGTTATATTAGTGGTGACTGGGGGTCAGGGATGAAAGTTTGGGTTTGAATTTGGCCATGCTGCTCTAATGGGTCTGCACTTGTGGGCACTTCAATTATTTCTGGCAAACTCAGATTTGCTGTTTATCAAATGAATGATCTTGTCCAATAAAGCTCTCCAACTCCAGAATTCAGTGGCCCAGTGATTGCTGACACAGTCCATCCCCATAGAAGTATCAAGTGATGCTGGCTTAATGGCTTAAACTGGTGTCCAAAAGGAAAGAAAATAATATCAAGAAGAAGGTTAATGAAAGAGTCATCACAGCCTTTGTACTGTTCAATCTTCTAGTGCCTTGCCCGAGATCAGAAGTGCCATCTGTATTAGGTTCATGGCTTACCCCAGTCACTCTGTTGTCTTCACTTAAAGCTGGGCAGGACCAAAGCCTGACATTAACCCCAACTCTGTAACTTGGACTAGAAAGCATTTTGCCCAAAAAGGGGTAAGAGTAAGTATTTAGAACAGCACAAGATGATGAAAACCTGCCCTGAGCACAGTGGGGAGGTCATAAGGTACCTGCGGTGAGATGCATAGTTTCCGGTGACGTGACCACTTCCATCACACCCCGGCGTTGGACAGCTGAGGGACAGAAAAGTACATCATTAGAGTCAAGCGCACAGATTCATCTGCTCTGCCTGACAGTTTAGGAAGTAGATCCTCCTTCAAGATACTGCACAGAATACGTAGAAGCTAGTGCAGTAAGTATTTATATTGGTTTTTATATAAGAGCCAGTAGACCAGGTAAAAAAACTAAGAATCATAGCATGTGGAGTTGCTTCCTTAGTTATCTGTTTCAAATATCTTATCCAATTCTCTACTTCAAATAATTAAAATGATACTAACATGTATGTCCTAGTGATTTTGTGAGTCAATAATCGACAGTGTTCTATTTCTTTGAAAATACAAATGTTATATAAAAATAAATATAATATCAGAAATCTATACAGTGATAGCAGATCTTAGCAGTCCTGGCATCAATTATATGACAGATTCAAGAAAGAAATTTTTCTACGTTTTTGAGCAACCTAGTAACTTAATGAACATTTAAAAAATGTTATTAGTACATGCCAGCAATACATAGCAATTACATTCATTGTGGAGAGCCAGTATATGTACATAACACATCTTAATTTCATAAACATTTTAGATACCACCAGTAAAAAATGAAGAAAAATCTTCGACTAAAATGAAAACTGGTATTTTAAGTGGGAACACTGCTGACAGTACAGAAGTAGGCAGGAAGTTTAGTTAGTAAAACTCTAAAGCATTTTCACCCAAAGTTGTTGTGGTGGTTAAGCTTTATCACATTAATTTGATTGCCTTAGGAGCTACTAAGGGGATTAGTAAAGCATACTTCTGGGTGTGTCTGGGTGGGTCATGGAGGTGTGGATTTGGGTATAACTGGTCTCTTGCCCCTTCCTCTCTGGCACTGCTTCCTTGCCTTCATGCATTGAACATCTCTGCTCTGCTCTGCTCTGCTGTGCTATGCTCTTCATAATTTTCCTGCTTTGGAGCCAGATGACTACGGACTGAATCCCCTGAAACCATGAGTTAAATTATATGTCTCCTTCTTTAAATTGTGGATATTGAGTATTGTGTTTCAGTGACAAGACAGCTGACTAATACATCCGGAACCCAAGAAACACAATCTGTCATTTACAATTAGTCTAAGAATAGACTCTGAGGTCATCTGCCAAAGGTGTTCTACCACAACTTGAGCCCCTATGCTTCATTTTTTTCTCAGAAACTGGTCATATACTGGGCTCCTTTCATGTTTTAAAAAAACAGTGTAAGATTGTAGTTATCCTTAGAAGTTTTCCTTCCACAATTAGTAGATTCTTGGGTTTTTCAGTTGTTTAATTTCCTCTGAGGCTGTTGGAAAGTCGCTCATTTGGAGTGAGCAGATTGACCCCGGCCTACTCAGTACTATTTGTGGCAGTGTTAGGAATCAGAGGGAAAATCAGTTACGTCATTCCTGCATCTGATTTTCCCTGACAACCTTCCCAGAGTGAGGGTGTATCTATATATGTAGAACACAGAATTTAACTTTTCAAAGAGACATTTGGGATAGATGAACAACATTCTAGTATTTTTTAAATTGTCACTTGTTAAGTAGCTTTTTTACTGTGAGCTATTTTCCAGTCATATTCAGGTAACCTAAAAAAAAAAAAACCTATAATCATTAGAAATCTCAAAGGAATGTCTGATTTTGAAGGCTTGATTAAATGGACTCATCTAATTCTAATTCCCTTTTCCTGAATAAGATGTCAGAAAGGAAAGTGTAGAAGCTAAAACATACGTAAAACAGTAAAGAAAATCAATAGTGATTACATTTGAGCTGAGTTATCTTGCTAGTGCCAGATTAAATGCAGAAAAATCTTTTCTGAACATCATACAACTGGAATATTTAGAGGTGAGAGATTGTTTGGATTGCTTGGCATTTCCACTTTGGGAATACTACATTGCCACCTAGTGTTCTGTAACAGCACTTATTTTATTTTATTTTTATTCAATTTGTAATTGTTCCTATTAATATTGCCAAAAGAGGCAAAGAAGATATAATAATTTAAAAATGAATCATATAAAATCTTCTATGAAATAAAATATACATTTAATTCACTGAAAATTAATTTGTTAAAATTTTATTAATATAAAAAGGTCAAACAGCAAAGAATCTGTAACATAATAGTAGGAAAAGTTTCTGTTTAGGATTCTGATAGCTATATTTAATTCCAAATCTACAGTGAAAAAGTTTTATGTGTGCCAATACTAGTTTGGCAACATACTGCGGTGAGGTTTGCAGATGAAAATATCAAAATTAAAGGAAAGAAACTAGCTAATTTCCTCAGTAAGTGGTATTCAAACTCTATACAAACTGTAGGATGGCTGGCAAAAAAAAAAAATGCTGTTCTTACCACACAGCTTCTGGTAAGCAAAGTATAATTATCCATTAAAAAATAAGGAGAGAGTAACACTGTAAAATAGTATGATTTTTGCAAAACAAATACACTAACATAGACATATATACATAAGTGATATCCATCAAGACACTCATCCTGTCTGTAATGTGTGTGACCTGTGAGGTCTCTGAGAGAGTTTGCTTCTTGATAATTCACAATTACACTCAAATAGTTCCCATTCTTTGGAACCTTCCTCTTTTTTAATTACCTTAATACCCACAAGTAGTGCTCATTACAAAATTAACTTCATTTTTCTCACTCAAAATCATATTGCATATTAATCATCAATCTTTTACATGACATTTAGTTTGCAATGGCTTTTGGCAATTTCCAACAATCCATTTTCAAAAAACAAAAATTTGCCACTCTTGAAGATACTAAAAAATATCAGGTAGAAAGAAAAGTGACACAAAGATGTGCAAGCTTGAATAGCAGGTCCACCTGGGGATAAGTGCATGGCTCACATAAGTGGCCTCTTGGAAAGAGACAATGTTTGGTGAGATTTAAGTTGCAGAGTGTTTGGTAGGTCATGCATTCACCACCAAGCCCCAGGTGAATACAGACTTATATGGGAGCATGATGTTTGAGCTAGAAATGCTGACCTATGAAATGCTTAAGGTATTCAAAGCAGCTTTTCAAAAGCCACTCATATGTTGATACAACACACTGATAGTGGACTAGGAATAATTCTACTGAATGCTTGCCATCCATGAGGCCCTATATTTGACACTGCCATTTGAGATGTGTTCTCTATCCCAGGCACTGTGCAAGTAGATGGGGCAATCAGAAGCAGACAGGACATAATAAGCACCAGTGGTGTGGATGAGGTAGCGAATCGGACAGGAAAGCAGAAGAGCATGCGGGCCCCTTCTCCATGAGGGAGGCAGGCAATAGAGAGCAGAGGCGAAGGCAATGGATATTGTACATGCATTAGATGGTGATAAATGCTGATGAGGAAAGGATCTGGAAAGAAGGATAGAGTGTCAGAGATGTGACAGGGAACTGCAGCAGCCAGAAAAATCTCACAGGGAAGGGGCAACTGAGAGAAGAGCTGAGGGAGAGGAAGTGGGCCCCAGAGGAGGAACTTCCAGCAGAGGGAGCAGTATCCAGGAAGCGCTAGGAAAGGTGCATTTCTGGTGATCTGGGCGTGAGTCAAGGGGCAGAGGAGGTTGGGAGGGAGGAAAGGACAGGGCCTAGGGAAGGGGAGAGCTCACTGCCCCTGCGGGCAGGTGGGTGTGCATCTGGAGGTCACAGTGAAGACACAGATCACAGAGAGTGTAAAGGGATGAGAGAAGAGGTCCCAAGAGGAAGGTCTAAGACGTCCCAAACGTCAGAGGGCTGTGCCTGAGGCCAGGAAGACATTGCAGTGAGAAGAAAGTCCGCAGGCGAGGAGTCCTAGAGGCCAAAGGTGGACAGCAGACTACAGATCACAGAGGAGGGCTAGGTCAGCTCAGTGGAATCCCACTGTCCCATCGACAGGGAACACGGGAGTCAAGGACCAACAGCCAGAATGGGGAGGGGACACTGGGAGAACTTAACTAGAATGGTGGTTTGGGTGGAGTGATGACAATGAAAGTCTGTTTGGCAAAGATTCAGGAGGGAAACTGAGTCACACGTTTTTGACAACTTTCTTAGGAGTTTAGCTATAAATGAAAGAGAAACAGAGTCCAGGTAGAGTCTCCTGGGGCATGAGAGGTTCTTAAATCTATAGTTAGCGGAAAAATGTAAATGTATTTTACATACAGGGATAAAGAGCAGAGGGTAGAAGCACTGGTGTCTAAGTGGGAAAGTTACTATTCGCTGGAGACTCTTATTAATTGGCAGCTAGAAATATGTCCATGCTTGAGTATACTCGATTACTATTTAAACATTTACATATGGAAAATAGTTCCCACATTTCATTCATTCATTCGTTCACTGTTGCACAACTAGTATTTACTGCCCTCGGGTGCCCAGGTCTGTGTTTATTTTAGTTTTAGTTTTAATTGACACATAACACTTGTGCATATTTTAGGGATATATTGTGATGCTTTGATGTATGCATCATGTAATGATCAAATCAGAGTAATGGGTTTTAAACTGTTCTGGGTCAAAGTACCCCTCTGATGATGTAATGAAAGCCATTCACTCTCTAACACAAGTAACAAGTTGCATAGAGTTTTAGTTACAACATTCCTAGACTCCTTGAAGTCAAGCCTTAGATCCTCTAGCATGAATAGATCTCAAATTGACAACTTTGGCCAAAACATACTCTATTCTAATTGTTCCATCTTATTTTACTTTTTATTCAACAGATTGTTTCCATTTTCTTAGCATTAGACCAGGACCTGTACACTCTTTTTTACAGCCCACTCAGTTCAATGCACAAGTTTAGGTACCTGTTGGACATTTAACTACTGGCTAGTTGAAATTCCCCTAAAACCATCCTAAAGTCAACTGTATAAGCCAAAATATTTTTACCCAAAACTATAAACTCTGATCTCTTAATTCCAGAATTTTACAGGGCACGGCAGTAGGTACCACTTACGTGATTAGCTCTTTTTTGAGATCTCTTGCATGGAGCTTGGGTTTAGGGCTTGGTATAGAGGCTTCTCCAGGAAACTTTTTTTCCTCTAAATTTTCTAGAGCGTTTACTGTGTCTTTCTGGAAAAAAAATTTGAGCGAGAGGAGAAAGCGAGAGCGGGGAGAGAGATAGAGCAGAGAGAGAGAGAGAGACAGAGAGAGAGAGACAGAACCATTAGAGAACCCTGAAAAGACAACTGGATTTGAAGTCATACAGATCAGATCTGAGTTTAACTGAACATTTAGGTGATATATTGCAAAAGACTTATATAAGAAATAAATAAGATCATGATTAAAAGAATGTGCATCTTAATTGTTATGGGCCTTTATCCTCAGTGAAAAATGAGAAATTACAATTGATGGAAACAACTCTAAAAAGTTCACATCTTAACAAATACAATTCTAGAGGCATTCTTTCAACTAGGAAATTAAGTTAACATATTAGTGTGCTTTAAATTGTATTGTATAATAAACACTTCCCAGTGAACACAGGAAGAGTTCTTTACATATCCAGCAGTCAACAGCAGTGAGATGAAAAAAAATATGAAAAAATGAATCATACAGATTTTTAAACAAAAGAAGTTCAGGTTAGCAAGATGCCCATTTCAATAAACAAGCAATCATGATCTGAATTATTTATTTAAATATGTAATAGCTGAGGCCACAGTACTTAGGCGTTTAATTTCATTTTTCTGGGTAATTATTCTTATTTTCACATCACTTCCTGTTTTGCTTTTCTTTTTTGCTAAGTTGGTATCTGGTAATGTTTTCATTCATTGGGTGGAATTTCTTGTTGGACAGCACTCATTTTCATGGCCTTTTAAGCATAATGTTGATTTTGACCCCTTAAGGAAGACTCACTAATCTTTCCAAATCATTTATTTACCAAGTGTTAACCCACATAAAACTCATGATGATTTTCCTGAATTGGATAATTAGCTTGCTTTCATTATTAAGGCTATATCCACTCAATAAAATACTTTGTAGATTTAATGTTAAAATCCGATTAACTAATATAGAAAAGTACATTCTGAACTCCGAAACCGCTCTATTTTTTAACGTGAATTCATGATTTTGAATTGTTCAAAGTAAATTTTCCTAAATTACATGGGTATAAAATGCTGCAGCATAATTCAAATAATTCTGAGTCTATATTTCAAAAGTAGAAAAATATCTCTGAATTTTCCCAACCAAAGAAATATTCTAAACATTGATCTTGTCGTCAAGGCAAGTATAATTTCTTTCTTTCATTACTTGGATAACAAGTCAGTTATTTTACACGCAAGTATGCTATAATAAATACAGTGACAAACCACTGAAAGTGCAATTATTTTAAGATCAAAATAAAAAAACCTGGTTCGGTACAATTTCTTTCTTCATATTGTATATAGCGCTACACATTCCATTTAAAAGCAAAAAGAAGTACTCCCAGAAGCTGAGGGGAGCCGACTGCAAGTTTAAGCCTGGCCTGAGTAACTTGGTTACTTAATGCTACTTTGCCTCAAAAATAAAAAGTAAAAAGAGCCCCAGATGCAGCTTATTTCAAAGGCCCTGAGTTCTGTTCCCACTAGAAAAAAAAAGTCGAGAGAAATGTGGGCTTCATAGTAGCTACATACCAGGATGCAAAAGGAGGTGTTACTTTAATGTCACCTCCGTGGAATCTACAGCAAGATACATGATTGAAGCCTATCCTTTTAAAGTTTCACAGTGTAAAGGGCTAAAGTAAAATATTTCCTAATTTTAAAATCTTAAGGCTGATTGTTCCACTATTCACTCCACTCAGGACACTCTGGGTTTGGCTTGAATAGTCTTTTCCATTCTAATTCAGAAATATCGTGGCTTTTTGAAAGTAGATGCGAAAGCTTAACCCAATATTGCCTCAATATCGAACAGTCTTTGTTTTTGTTTGGATGGAATGAAATAAGAGAGTAATTTCGTTATTTTCTTCATTATACAGAACACAGTCTCTAAGAAGGCATGTATATTTCTAGAGGAGCATAAAAGTTTGCAGCTATTGTTTGAGGGTTGAATCTGTACACAATGGAAAGCAAGAGAATGGGGGAACTTCAAAGCAAACGATCCATTATGAAAGTTTAAGTTTTTATTAGACTAAAATGAATATAAAATTATGCTAGCAGGATACATGTTATTTAATTTGGTATAATAATGTGTGACAATATTTCAATAAGATAATTTTATTGCCAGTGACCTTTTAAATACTTTATAACTTTAAAAAACTATAAACTCTTATGGGTGCAATTGCTTTTTAAATAAATGCCTTGTCTCCATTTCTTTGCTTAACATTCTACTCCGGAAACTTGCAGAATACCTCTACTAAAACAGAGGCGGCCATTGTTTCAAGAGTTCTTAAATTAGTTCTGTTACCGAAGTACTTGGGATTGGACAAATTCCTAAATAATACCCAGTGTAGGATAAATCAATTGCATTTGTGAGAATCCTTTCTCCAAGATAAGTTTCATTCTGAAAACAATAATTTTATCCTGTGCATGATATGTAAACGAGAACACGGCATACATATATGTTCAGAGCGTATACACACTCCATGAAGCTCTTTAATGTACAGATGGAAGTTTATATTGATTTCAGTAAAGATAGAACATAATGGTAACATGAATAACAGATAATAGCATCTGGCACTTTTAACATTTTAAGCCCTGAAATCTTTGGAGAAGTGACAGTAGAATGAAACTGACAGCCCTAGTTATTTCTCAGTACTTTCCTTTTGCGTTATTTTGAGTTTTTTCCAGATTCATGATTTTTTTTAGGGGGCATCTGGACAGGCTATTTCACTGAGAGAGACAGACAATATTTTCTGAAAATTACCACCAAAATTAAGCAACTGTTGTGCATATGAACTAGATAATAATGAATTAGAAATAATCGCTCGATTTCTGGTTGTGTGAGCATCACGTGTGGTGGGGCTCAGGGGAGGAGGTCGCAAAGGGGGATAGGGAAGGGCGGGTTAAGAGCAGGAACACACCACCTCTGGTCTGCAGAGGCTTGTGATGCCTTTCTGGGGTCGCACACAACTTCCTGGAAAGTGAAAAGAATGAGCCCGTCCTGTGCCTGATTCCTGGGTCACATCACAGAGCCCTGCCTGCGTCTGAGGGGTTTGGTCCAGTATCCTCAAAAGCACCTGAGACAAAGTAGCTTCCACCGCACCTTGACACACCAACCCTTCATTCTTCTTCTTTCTACTTTTTTAAATATTCCCTAAACTGTCTCTACCTCTTGGCCACTTTTTTTTTTCTTTTTCTTCTTCATGTTGTCCCATTTCCTTTTTCTTTATTTCCAGGAATTCCTGGTCCGTTGATTTCTGTGTGGTCAAGGACCAACAATTGACTCTAACCCTCAATTTTCTTTAAAAATGCAATAGTAATCCTACTTTGCAAAACTGTTGGGACAGTGAGATACTATATATAGGTTCCTTGTCTTTCTTTGTTCATATTGTACATGGTATCCCTCCTATCTTCTCAACGACAACTCCGAATACAATCTATCTTTTCAAAATAAAGTCTTGCAAACCTCGAATTTGTTATTTTCAAGACTCAGAACAGGATGTGGAAAATACTCTTTGTTTGTAGAAAATACTGTTAGTAAATTACCTAGGCACAGACGAGGGAACAAAGAACAGGGTGAGAAACTGGACGAGAGAGGTACAATGATTCGGGAGCACTTTTGTATCTATACCCATCAACTACAGCACCTTTCTTAGTTTTTGTTTTTGTTTTGAGACAGGGTCTTGCTATGTAGTTCAGGCTGGCCTTGAACTCACGATGTAGCCCAGACTGGCCTCAAACTTGCAGCAATCCTCCTGCCTCAGTCTCCTGAGTGCTGGGATCACAGGCAAGAGCCACTACACACGGCTAACTATAGCTTCTACAAGCAGTGAATCACCCTTTGCACATAGCTGTGACGATAAGCATCTAGCTTGAAACAATATTGCCAACTCAAACCTAGGACAAGTGCTTTAAGTCCAAGAACACATTTAACATCTCCAGTTTTTCCTCGTCACTGCCAGTGGCATGAGATTCCAACATAGCTTCTATATTCCGGACTTCAGAATACTCAGAATGGAAACTGCAGCCATAAAGAAAGCTATCCCATCAGCACTGATGTAATATAAGCCATTTTGAAAAAACCTAAAGAAACCCTCTTCCCATTTTTTGTGAATTTGCAGGAAAATGAAACACCATCACAAATCTATACGCATTAGACAAAAACATACTGAAGTTGAAACTATAAAGCTGCCAAGATGAATCTAGATCCAAAAAATGAGATTGAAAACTAAAGATAAAGTAGTTGTCATGAAACTCGTTTTCTGACTCCTGTGATAAGGCTAGCCAAAGACTGGCTCTCAGAACATAAAAGGTGTAATGTTGGTCTTGTGGCTGAAGACACAAAAGTAAAACGTGTGTCAACCAGTGTAAGATACTACACAAAGTGGAAAACCCGCCCGATACAAATATGCTTTATCATTATTCAAGATTGGGTCTGTCTGTCTGACACTAAGTACAAATACTGTGGGAAGAATGGGTTGATGAGGTCCATTTCCAACACTGACACACGGATGAAGACAGAACGTTGGATGCCACGCTGCACATGACTCTGGGGCGCTCTCAGGAGCCAGCGTATGTTAGGATTTTGACTCTGTGTGACTCATGCAAGGACAGAAATGCAGTCACTGCTATTCTGTAAAGCGCTGTCCTCTGTGGAACACAATGACTTCTTCTCAACCCCACCCACAGCTCTCACGTCCAGAGATAGGTTTCCCTTAGAGGAATGCATGTCATATGCTGGGATCCAACTGGCACTCAATCGGCTGGAGATTCAAGAGTCTTGTGAGTTGGAGGGCCATTCCCTTTGCTAAAGCCAACTCACGGGCAGTGGAATCAACCATCTTGAGCCACAACCTACCTACTTCTATCTTGCTCCTTCCTTCCATTTCAGAGAAGCTTTGCAGAGCAACCAAGTAATGTGAACACTGACAAATCCTGAGATAGACAGAAATCAGACATGACGCTGGTTCTTTCCCACAAGCTTGAGATGGTAGTGGGGTCACCATGATGGAGACAAGAGACGTACCCCATCAGTTTATGATCTTCACTCAAGGTAAATGAGCCTCTTGTACTCTGCACATCCAACATGTATCATATTTTAACAGGAGTTAATTCTAAAACACGGTTTGAACACGCTTAATCTGAAAATCTAAAATCCAAAATGCCAATGCAATATTCAAAAATTTTTGGATTCTGGATCTCAGATTTTTGGGTTAGAAATGCTTCATTAATAGAGTTTATGTAAATATTCCAAAATCTGAAAAGCTCCCAAGTCTGAACCAAGTCTAGTCCCAAGTATTTCAGAAAAAGGATATTCTACTGTAGTACATATTATGATGAATTAGTCAAAACTACTTTGAGATACTTTAGACATATTTTAAAAAGCCAAAAAGACTAAACCCAGTAGGGAAGAGTCTGATCAAACCTGCTTTTGTGTGATTCCTTTAATCTTTCCACATGATGGCATGGATCGGGGGGCACAAGAGATGTGTCAGATCCTGGGGTGTCGGTTTGTTCTGGGTACCCATCTCTAATCTCCCACCCAGACTCAGACACCCCCTCTTTTCCACGTGGCTGTCTGTGCCACTCTGTTTATCAGTGTATCTGGCACATTGTGGTTGAAGTGCCATGTGCATGGCAAAGCACGTCCTATTTGTTGCTAAATCTCCAGGACCTATCTCATTGCCTGGACTTGGAGATGCCAATGAATGTGTGTAGGAGAAGGAAGGAAAGGAGGAAGATATGAAAACAGCCCAATCCTGTGATCATGTGTATGTCAACTCATATGCCGAGATGTTAAAATAAAAATCAAATTAGACTCCCCACCTCCAGTCTCTGAAATACAAAAAGCTAAAAAAGATGATGGACACTTTTACAAAGAATGGATATTTTGGTCCTTTTAGCATATCAACTGGTAAGCCCATCAATGTCTTTTCTGACAGACAGCAAAATAGGATCATTCACACTAATCCTGAGGGTCTTACCCCCGAATCACGTAAAGCCTAAACACCAGGGGCTCTGGCTGCCAAGGTTTTTAAGTGACACTAAGTAGACCATGGGCGATCAGTCCAAGTCACACTAGAGAAGAAGACGAGGTGGGGTCCTGCTCTACCACAAGTTCTGGTCTTCAGGGCGAAATTGGCCAAATGCACGAGAGTGTTTCCTAACTTCAGGGTTGATAGAATTAAGACCTCTAACACTCATCGTCAGCTATCTCAGAAAATAAATCTTTCGCTAGCTATGCCAGCACAGCCCCTTCACCACATCATGTGGATCTGACATAATTTCAAGATTCTGACTTGTCCCTGATTGGATTTCATCTTTGACCCTCTGGCTCAGAAAGGGCAAGTTGAGCAATGCATTGCTCCCTAGAAATTGCTCAGTAAGAGACAGAGTCTCCTTCCTGTAGTGCAGACAACTGACACCACTGTGGGAATAAAATTTCCTATAATGACATATTATTTTAGGTAAGTGACAGGAAAAGTTGGGGTCATTTGTAAATTTCATCTGAAAGTTAAATCCACCTCTTTATCAAAATCTAAACCAAAGAACAGGATTGTGTACTATGAAAACAGGAATGTGAAACACAATTCAGGAGGAAAAAGCTGGTAATACTCTGCAGTCACGCTTAAGTTCAGCTTATTGATTGACGTGTTGAAACAATACCTCTTTCTCCTCCTCAGGCTTCCCATGAGTTTTGCTATAGTTGATAGGAGTCTCCCAGCCCTCTTGGTCACAGAGAGCCTGATAGAATGCTGCATTGACCAGAATGCTGCTTGTTTTGAAGGGGGAAGAGGAAGGTGTTGGAATGGTAGTGTTAGAGGAAGTTAGGGGTGCAGCCTTGTCCAGGATTCGATTTTTTTTCATGCTTAAGTCCAATGTGCCATTTTCATCCACTTCTATCTCGGCTCCCTGGTGTACAACAGGAAACAGAAAAACATTTAAGCAGTTTGCAGTTACAGCCTAACCATGTGGGGCTTTTAAGGGATAATTTTAAGTGTAAGCTTTTATGGAAGTATATCTGCTTTTAAATCTGGCTTTCTGATTTGCTTTGCGTAATGTCCAATTCTTAGGCAGACTTTTAAGAACAGCCCCATTAGTGAGCTTCATATTTCTGGGTTTAAACAAAGTGAGCTTAATACAAATAAGGTGTTCAAAATACTAATTGTATTGACTGAAATTGTTTTATATATGTATATGTTTTAAAAATTCAGCTTTAAGTCTTCTTTTCTACTTTACAGAATTATCACTCTAAATTTATCATTTAAAGCATTAGCATTTGTGTTTATCAAAAGGCACATATAACTCCCTCCCCCCCCTGAATCACAATATTAATCTAACGTGAGAAATATGCAAACATAACCAGCTGGAAGAGAATTTTTATTGGAATATTAGATTAATACAAAAGCAACATTTCACCCAAGGTTATTGGAACTGGAAAAAGCTTTGTTAGATTGTGGAGGGTGGGGAGGAAGACAGACTGTAGATTGTAGTTCACTGACAGCATGTTTGGGGCTTAAATTCTATAATTAAACTTCAGAATTATGGTGTTTGTTTTCCGGATACTTAATGTGGGACTTAAAACTAATGCTATCTCACAGTGCTCCTCCTTACAATTGATTCTCGTTAAGCTTATTTTTTATTTTTTAAGGAACAGTAGTCATTTTATATTTGGTTCCAGTCCCAATGAGCTGCTCACATGCTCTGGATCTTCTTCAAGATCCGCACTGTGGGGCGGCTGGTATAGAGTCATGAATTGCAATTATTACCGTGCAGTATGTCCCAAACGCTGGAAGAACATGCCTGTTATTGTTCCAAATGGGTCAAATAACACCTTTCTGGTATTTTCACTACCATCCATCAGTTAACAATTAACTTCTTGACAATTTCTTTATTCTTTTTTCCTTTTGGTTGGCAAAGCAGATGTCTTCTTTGAATACGTTAGCAAGATCCCTAACTCCTATGGTCACCAGTTACTTCCCAGAGGACACACTTTAACTTCTCCCGCATTGCTCCCCTTCCCCCCACAGTCATGGCTGAGCCCTGGGCTGCACTAGCCCCACTTGCTGCCTGTGCCTGATTGAAAAAGTACCTCTTCTATCTGCTTGTTTTATCTGCAAAGTTGATATTTTCTACCTGTCATTCGACAAGCCAGATATACTCCATTATATTCATTGGGAAGTAAATACACTTCTAATATATTGTACTAAGATGCTTTAGCTATATCTTTCTGTCCCCTTTTAGTAAATAGTTTAATCTCCTGTGATAGTTTTAAGCCCTGAATTTGACAGTACAGCTTATCCGGGATAATAACGTAGTAACCACAACATCTTATGCCATCTGTATAATATCAAATACATTTTTATACCAGCGTTAATAAACCTTAGTTACAAAAATCCAAGATATTAACCATATCAGTGCCACATGCTCTCTCCCTCCACGATCTCACAATGTTTTCTGCCAGGAGCGCATCAAAACAATTTTTGGCTTTATAGCTGATCTGTAACTATGGCAATGAAACAGAGCTATAGCAATCAAGTTTAATGGCCAACGTAAAGTAAAATGCTAAATATTGTAGTTGCTGACATTTTTCATAAAAAAAAATTTAAAAAAAACTTGGGTTAAGACTGAACAACCAACATTCACATAAAATTCCAGACCTCTGTGACAGATGGCTTAGGAAAAAGAAGCCATGTGACTGGGCTGCAGAGTTTTATAGTGCAAAACCCATAAATAGTGCAGATTCCATCTCTGAAAAATACCAACTATTCCAAGACAACACTCATATATATTTTTACAGGAAAAGAATTCTAAATAGTAAATTTTAAAAATGAGAGACTCTAGGAGTTGTTATGATTACACATCTTGAATAATCAGAGATTGATTTAAAAAATCACTCCTAATGTTTAAAAGAGGTGCTTTTCTGCACCCTGTGCTCCAGCCAGTTGCACTGAGCACCTGACTTCATTGGGAGGAAGCGGGCTGCACATTGGGGAGTGGGGTACAGATGGGCTCTAAGGAAGCCACAGATGCATTCAACAATTATACACAATAACTGGGGAGGGTCTCTTTCTGCCCATTAGATGGGGATCACACATTTCTAGCATGGATTTTTATTCAGAGCCGTATCAATAGGCATCACTTCTCTGTGCTTGAAGCTCCAAAAGGCAAAACAAAAACCAGGGAGGTAAGAGGAGGGGTGGAGGGAAGCAGTTAGAGCTGCAGCAGACAGGGTCCCAGTCCTCCTACCCCTCCCAATATTTTGATTTCTCACAGTGTTTGGGATCCTTACTTTAAGTAATTATATTTAAATTTTAAGGTTTTATGAGACTAGTATAAATCTATACTATACCTGCGTTCTTTCCAACTTAGGACAGACATCAAATGCCATCTATTTCAGTTACTTTCGAGTTACAGATACTTTCTCCACTTATATATTCATTAAATTATTAAAAAAGCACTTAATATGTCCATGATACTATTTTTGTAGAAAAGGGACATTGAAAAGTAGGTTATTCTTGCCATCAAGGAGCTTTTTATAATGCATACAGATTTTTAGCGAAAAGCAACTTAATAAGTGTATTATAAATGATTATTAAATTCAAAGTTGAAAGACTTATTGTTTATAATTTTATCTGTATTATAAATAGTTATCTAAATGTCCAACAATGGAGAAATGAAATTATGAATTGATGAAATTATGGAACATCATTAAGTGGCACATTATGTGGGCAGTAAAATGCCCACATTTTACTAGTTATGAGTACTGTCTATGAAGCAATATGGAAAAATCCTTATATGACTGAAAATAGGAAATAATAGCATGGCACTTCTTCTATGCTTGCAATGAAAGAAAACAGACTACAAGAGAAAGCACATAAATTACTGTATCTAAAGAATAAATTTATTGCTGCTTTCATTCAGCATTTTTCCAGACAAATAATAATTTTATCTTGTTCTAACAATTAGAAATTATACATTCAAAGATGATGATGCCATAAAAGCAAGATTATTTTACTTTAAGTGTTCTGATTATGAAAATTACTAATTTTCACAACATTAATAAAACAAGACAGCATTGTGTTCCTTCCTTGGCAAGCTTTCTCTTAGCCAGGATACGGCACCCGAAATCTCCTTCTGAGTTGGCTGAGACATAGTACAAGCCTCATTCCTTCTACCTGTTTTCTGCTGCGAGGTGTCCTGACTTTGCTCTGTCAGCTCACTTCCAGGTTTTGTTTGGGGACAGGGAGTCTTTTCTGTACTGACAGCTACTTTAAATATGTTTTCAAAGTAGGCAAGATATTAATAAATAAATGAAATGAAAATATTTCACTCTTGATAGTAATTGAACATTAAGACTATTAAGATAATAAAACTGAAAAATATTATCTAGTAAAATAGAATGATGGAATGCAGAGAATTGACTAACATAAGATGTCAAATCTAAATGAAATTTATAAACTCCTCCTGAAGTCTTTGGGAGTTGAGGTCATGGTATGGGCTGATAGTCTGTATGCCATAAAGTCTTAAGAAAAGAAGTCAGACTGGTATGAATTCCAATTTTAATTATAGCTGCACCACTCAGAGAAAAACACTCATCTCTCTACTATCATCTTCCTCTGCAAAGTGGGAGAATATTACGTACTTTACAAACTTTCTAAAAGGATTAAAAATGATTCATATGGACAAAGTGCTTGCGTATAATACTTGGCACATAGTAGGTGTTTGGCCAAATGATAGGTAATAATAATAAAAATTTGATTGGATTTTTGAATACCAAAACAGACATGCCCCTGGGCCACTGCACACAAGGTTAAAGAACCATTTATTAAGTATCTAGTTTCTTCACACTATGCACTCACCAATCCCTGACTCAACACCATCATCACATCTCACTAAAATATATGGTACAATCTGTCCTGTTGTTATTAAGGTTATGGAGAAAACCGCTTTGGGGTTCTAACCATCTGAAGGGCCACCAAGCTATTCCTAATAAGAGGCAGCAAGAACGGTGCTGCGACATCATGTTGTTTCCAGGCCTTGTTCTAGCACAAAACAGACTTTGAACTTTAAACATTTCAAGCAAGTGTCAATTTTTTGTTTTCTTTTAAGGCACACTGTGCATATGTCATTTTGTCTAAACAGGTGGGGAAAACACCAAAACAAACAACAGAATGCTTGGCAAGCAGCAGTGATGAGGATAAAGATAGACTGAATCGTGTTCCTACCTCTGTTGATCAGGGTGGGAGGGAAGAAGAAAAACGCGGAGCATGTCTGCCTCGGGCTGGCCTGGGCTCCTCGGGGGCCCTGGGGGAAAGCCTTCAGCTACTCTAGGAAGTCACTCTGCTCATTTATACCCTGGGGTGTGCTCCTTTCCCAAAGCACAGTGGCCTGATGAAAAGGGGGTGTTTGGATCTGTGACACGTTTCTGTTTCACAGCTCCTATTAATTGCAATTTAAAATGGAGGACATTACGCACATCTTAGAACCAACAAAAGTACTGGAATCAAAAGAGAGCTAATACTGCAGATGACATCACCTTTAATCTTTATGACACCCATTCATTGTTTTTTTCCCAACTTGATTCCTTAAAGAGATACTTAAAACCATACAAGCCAATGTGTTATGCACAGACCAGACGGTATTTTAATAAGTAAATACTTTGTTTTAAAGTCTTCTACTTGTAGGGCACAAAGAGCTCTGGTCTGGGCACTGACTAGCAAAGATAGACAAATGCGGATGTCCTGCACACTGAGCCTGACGGGGGCTGGTGATTCGTGGGTGTTGGTTGCGTGAAGGAACAGCAACAAACACTGTGGTGTGAGCCTTCAGTACTGGCGCCAGCACGGCAAAGTGTCTCAGTGTATGGGGCTCGGAAACTTTAAGGGGAAAAGAACACAGACTACCCAAGTTGCCCTTTGTTAATTTTGGATCGTGTTCTTGTCCCTTTAAAAACAACCTCTGCTCCCATGATCTTCATTAGAGTAGTGATCTTGCAAACAACTAATTTAAATCTCCCATTAAACTTGGAGTCCATTGTGTGCTTGCAGACATCATGAAAAAAAATCTATCTTCATCCCAACAGGTACCTATGAAGTCAGTTTTGAGGGTAGTAGGCTGTGACTTTAATTTTGCAAAGGATGTGACACTATGATAATTATTACAATTATTTTATTTTGAGATGGTCTTGCTAAGTTGCCCACGCTGGCCTCAAACACAATCCTCCTGCCTCAGCCTTCTGAGTAGGTAAGATGACAGACATGTGCCATCACACCTGGCTCAGTACAATCTTTTATTCATTCTTCTCTTGGGTGCTCTAAGCAAATGAAGAGAAAGTTGTTGCATAAAGGACTGGATCGGACCAAAGGATAAGAGAAATCTGCTGTCACCCAAATTCTGACATAACACCTTGAAGCTATCCGTCCTGCCCTGCATGTAACCCACTTTACCTCTCCAAACCCAGCCCTCCACCCGAAACAAGGCAGCCACAGCTCCCAGAGGACCACTGCCTTCATCCTGCTTGTCCCTCAGCTCCATGAAGGCACAGTCTGTACGTGAGTCTACCCTGTGGCCGGGGCAGCCCAGCACATGGAGAGTTTTGCGTTCTTACTACTGCGAGTCCATCTGCCAGGATGTCCTTCTAATACATCCAGAGTGCTCTGGGTGGGTGTATACTTGTAAACCCAGCTACCAGTGAGGCTGAGACAGCAGGATGACAAGTCTGAGAACTGCCTGGACATCTTAGTGAGAGCCTGACTCAAAAAGGCCTGGAGATGTAGCTCAGTGTTCTCTGGGTGCCATGTTAAAGAGAGAGCATGGGAGAATGAGAGGGAGAGGGAGAGAGAACGCTCAGCCACAGAGGTATAGTGTAACTACGCATTCCTACACTCATTTCTGAATAAGAAACACAAGAGATCTATGGATTTGGGCTATCAGAAATAAATGTACCAACAATGTGCCATGGGGAAAAACTCTAAACAAGCGGAAAGAGACTAAGGCCAGCATTCAATGTGGAGGAAAAGGCTGTTTACCCTGAAGCCTACATCAAGAAAAAGATGCAAAGGGCAACAATGGACAACCCTGAAGGCCCACAGGGATACTGTTTGCTCAGAGGCTGATTTTCAGGGTGAATTACCTTGGCGTTTCTCACTTTTGCTAAAATAAACATTTTTGTTTGTTTGTTTCAGAGATTTGCGAGAGTCTCCTATATTCAGAAAATAAGATCCAACCAGAACAGAATCCTACAGATTGTTACAGCTGTGGGGCTGTGTTTGTGTCTGTGAGGATTCTGCACAGAGACAGTACAGACACCATCTTTATTCTAACAAGCACTATGTTGTAGATAATTTTCACGGGGAAGTGGTGTTTTAAACTCCCAGCATAACCAGCTCCTTTTAAAGGTCTGCCTGTGGACTCTCTGTCCCCTCCATGCTCTTCACCCCTGGGTGGTCTGGCTTCTGCGGGAGGCTGGCACCTGCATGGGGGTCCCCTTACTCTGGGCAAGCAGGCTCCCCGTGTGGCCACCTCAGTAACAGCAGTGGGGTGTATACATTAGAAATCTATTATTTGAATTTCTGAAATGTGCTGATTAAAGTTACTTTTGTGATAAAAAAAATGTCGTTTTTTTTTTTTTAAAATATTGAAAAGGAGAAAAACTCTTCAAATTTTAGTCTTCCTTGTCACATTGTTTGACACCTGAAATTTAATGGGATTTGGAACATGTCGAGGTGAACAGAAGAATCTGAGGAACGGAAAAATACCTACGTGAGAAGGAAAGCTTTTATTTTAGCACCATTACTTGAGTACTTTATTGTTAATAATTATGGTATTGGTGCTCTTACTCTCACAGGACAGCCTAAACCATCAAGTAATAAAGAAATAGGCAGGAAGATATTTTAATATTTCTACAACCAGGTATCTTTATAAAAGGAGAAATTCACTCAGAATTTAAAACATGAATTTAAGAATAAAGTTACATTTTAAAATTCCCCAACTCATTCACCCATGTCAGTACTTTGTGACTAGGAGTCCACTGAACTCAGATAGTGTGATATTTTCTTTATATTTTCAGAGGATATGTTTTTCTCCACTTAAGAATCTCATTTGTTTAAAAATTGTTTTTGAGTGGTTTTTGGCCACCAACTCTTCCTGGGGTTTATTTGGCTCAGCTTTGTCCAGAAGCTAATTCTGATTCTTCTGTCAAATGCTCGGTGGCCCTCCGGACCTGCTCTCCTGAGGCCTGGCAAGGCACAGGCAGGCAGCTGAGCACACCCAGGACCGGCTGCACTTACAGGGGGAAAGGAGCAGGGCTTTAATCACCTGGGTTTTAGCTCAGGGAATCTCCTACTTAGTGCAAGGGTAAAATCTCTTATCAAATAAGTCAGGCCACTTATTGCAGCTGGCTTCAGTCATACAGGCAGGGAAATAATTTCTTTTAGGAAAAGCCCTTTGCACAAATAGGAGTCACTGGCTCCTGCCTGAGGACCTGGCTGAGCTCTACAGGCTCCTCTGTGGGTCAGTGGGGCTCTAGCACGACAAGTCCCTCACTGTCAAAGACAAGACGTGGAGAGCCTTTGTGTGCTCATCAAGCCACGGTGAACACGGATATGGACATCTCATAGTTGGAAAGGACGGGCTGTGGGAACACTGTGATTAATTTTACGTAGTTCAGAAACATAGTGTTTTTATAATGGGCCCAGAATTCGATTTTGGATTTGAGTGCTCTAAGTCCGCAAACCGCCCCAAATCATCGGTTCATTTAATGTGTCTGGGTGTTGCTACACGTCTTCTGAGACTATTCTGCAACTTAGGCCTTCTTGTGTTATGTAACAGTCATGTGCACAATAATAAAATTTCACGGGTCAATTTTGCAGAATATTTTACCAGTCCCGTTTTATCATCCTTGGTTTGCAGAAAGTGAAAAGCACCCACGGTTGAGATTTATTTTAAAAGCAATTTTCTTGTCTTGTATGCCAAAGTCCCCATAACAAAAAACAGCTTGGAAATCTGTAAATTCTCCCAACTAGTCTCCATAACTCACTTTCCCCCAAACTTGGCTAAACCTCCTTGCAGAACAGCCACTGACCAATGAATGCAGGCTTTCTTATTTGAACCCACGGAGCACATCCCTGCCAATGCTCCTCTTCCTAAGAAGGATGGAAGGCTTTGGAGTGGGGGCGCAGAGTCATGGCGAACGTGGTTAGGAACATGAAAGGCAGTTTATTCTCACGGTTCAGTCGCTGGCCCACCCTCCGGGTTCTTGGACTGGCTTACCTTGGCATGCAGACTCTGTGGTTTGTTGGAGAGGATGTCTGCGGCTTCCCTGCAGCGGGTGGAAAGGTTCAGGATGGCAGCAGCTGCTGCTATGTGGGTGTCTTCACTACACTGACCGTAGCTATAAGAGCTGGCACCGCTTGGGCTCTGTGTGTGGGCGCCTGCACTAGGCAGACGATTAGGAAATTTCACTGGATTTGAAAAATGCTTTGCTGTTGAAGAGAGATTTGATTAGCAATTGCATGTACGTGGTTTTAGTCATTAAATAGATTTGTTTTTAAAATATAACTTCTTGCATCAAATATGTGAAGAATAAATTAAAGCAGGAGCCATTAACCATTGGTATGTTAAATGAAGGTTATTCAGATGGGTTTTAACTAAGGTTCACAGATCAAATGATGTGATTGCTGGGACAGAATGCCTATTCTCTTAATATTTTTTTCTATTTACACTTTTTATGACAAAAACTCCACAACTGATGTCATGGCACAGGTGCACTGGCAACATTTGTGGCAAAAAATTGCAGATAAAAAACACGTGAGCAAACCTATTGGGGACTACAGAGAGCATGGGGCCTGCACATGTAAAAACTGTATATGCTTAGGACTCGTAGTTCTAGTACAGAAAAAAAAAAAACAATGACAACTGTATTCTTCCAATATCTGCTTTCTGAACAACAATTTATACTTAGACATGAAATTATATTGTTATTTGATAGGCAGGTTTGTTGTGTACTTAAACTAGGAGAAATTGTTTTTCATCCAAATAGATGAAATTAAATAGATGATAGAGACTTTAATGAGCTGGCATTTTGCATATTCGGGGAGAGTGAGATAAGCAAAGGACAGAGAAGAAATGTTCTCAAGGTGAGCAGAAAGGCAATTTAGTTATCAAGGCTGAGTTTCCGTTTTATGTTTCTGTCATGGGTTACCAAGGCATCGCTGAGAGATAGAATTACACATATTTCTCTTCGCTGTGGGATGTTTATAAGCATCACTCAAGGTTAGAGGAGAAACACCCAAGATTTAAAGAGGGTTGATATAAAAGCAGTTAGCTATTTGTTTTGCATTAGTATTTATTTTAAATACTTGATCATTTTTCATAAAACAAAATATAAAATATCAGCAAATATTATTCCTATAATAACAAGAATATGAAGATGTTGTCAAATGTTTTGCAGTTTATAAAATCAATATCCATACCATGAGTATACAGAATGCTGTCATTACCTAGCTTTACGCTAAAGATATTTGTATGTCTACATATAATGTGTATACAATATATATTGCTGTATAAATAAATACAAAATATTATGTGTACATAATATTTTCCTGAATCTAACAAGTTGCCAGTAGTTATGCTGGATGGTACCCATTTTTGACAAGAATAAATATCTTTAGGAGAATAATGTAGTGCTCACTGATAGGAAAACTTCAAGTCTGTTTACTAGATACTCGGCTTTTTTGTTGTTCCCCCCCCCCCCATAGTGCTGGGGATTGAACTAGGACTTTGGGCGTGCTAGGCACTCTGCCACTGAACTATAACTACAACCCCAACCCACTGCTGGGTTTTACGTAATCTTACAGTTTTCTAAAAGTGAAGATCAACAGGACACAGTGGAGCATATTCATAAGGGTACTCAGCCTAGTAACACTGGGATTCCATAGGTTTGCAATATTGTAAAAACAAACAAACAAACAAAAAACCCGTGGTCTATGGAGGACTCCAAGTGCTAATTATTTAGCTTCTTTCTCCATGGAAGTTAAGTTACCCTACTGCAGGAATCATTTCCTGTGTTTCTTCCACAACATTTACTGTCTCCACTTTTCGTTAGAATATTTAAGAACTCCAAACAACTTAAAGAAATGTGTACATAAAAATATTAAGTTTTATATGTTATACCATCTTTGTTATGGTTTCTTCTATATGAATATGTTATAATTAAAGAGTATTAATCCACTTTAAATATTTCTATATTAATTCTTAAATTTGTAAGTAAACTTTTCAACTGCCACACATTTATTTTCCATGAAATTTTGATTCCTGAATTGCATTTCTTAGACTTTTCACCTCCCCCCACCTGAATGCTTTCTGCTGATTTAATATTCTAAATAGCATTTCAACATTTTTATCTATTAGATTTCTATAATTTCAACATGACTAAAAATAATGTTTTATAATAGCTATCACATTTTTCAATATATGAATCCAAATCCAGTATCTAGAATTATTGCATTTGGATTAAAATATAGCACTATAGTTATAAAATAATCCACTGGTTATTCACTATGTCCAGTATAACTTCAGTATAAAATCAGTAACACTGATTCATTTATTGCTTTCCTTTTTTATTTCACTACTCAATCTATATTGTCTCCTGTCATCTGTAAGTAACATACACAGGATGTATTTTGAGGTAAGAAGTATTAGAATTTGAATTTGAAGCTTACATTCGGGGAATGGTGGTGTTTTTCGACCTTGCCCTGTTTGTATAAGGGGACGTTTGCCAAAAACTTGGGCATCGAAGCTGGCATAATCAAATGGTACTTTTCCAAACTTCTCTTGTTCTTTTGACACTGTGGCTCTGGGAGAGGCGATGGCTTGTGATCGGAAATTGAATTCGATTTGCTTCACCAAGCTTGTCCTGGAGAGATGGGAGAAGTAGTTCAAAAGAAATACAGTGAAATTGTTGGTGAGTATGCAGTGAGGATTTCTGGTAGAGAAATATCACTGCCCATTGGGACCCACAGAGACTCCGCACAGTAACAGAGATGTGGTCACAGCACAAGAACAGAGTGCTCCGGACCAAGAGTAAGACAAGCTGTGGGTCTCCCTGGTGACGACACTGCTGCAGATTCTGTCCCAATCTGCCATTGATAAAATAGGAATGTGAGCCCTCCATTCTCCTCATGCAGATGCCACTATCAGAAAGTGTGAGTGAAGGCACTGACCAGGTAGCTACATTCCACTTATTAGAACTGTGATCAGATTGGCAACGAGTAGTCATAATTGTGCTTAATGCATAACAGGGGCAGTGCAGACGCTGGAAGGTTTGATTCCTGAATCATGAGCGCCTTCTCAGGGTTCTAAACTCCACTTTATCCCACCTCAGGCTGAATGTCTGTGCTGATTTAAGTAATATTTCTAATAGCATTTCAATATTTTAGTCCGTTAAATTGCTATCATTCTAATATGAGCCAAATTATGGTATTATAATACTTGTTGCATTTTTCAATATAATTATCCTACTCCATGATAAATGTAAGTTAAGTAACCCTATACAATTATTGTATTTGAATTAAAGAAGGGCACCTTAAACGTGAGGCACCAGCTCTAGCCAAAAAACAACAACAACAACAACAAAATACATATATATATATGTGTGTGTAGATATATACTTTTTTTTGCTGTGGTCTAACCTTTCTGAATTTAGTGATATCAAAAGTCATTTTTTCCCACTACTTTCCAACAAACTGTGCCCAACTCATCAGAATGTCAGTTTTAATAGTTATTTTGGATAGGTAAAAGACTTTAGCTGCTACTGAAAAATACTTGAAGGATTATATATATCTTGGTTTATACTCCTAATGTTGCATAAATGTTCTGTTCTAATCTAAAACAACAAAATATTTTAAGACATGTGCAAAATGACACAGCGTTATTACTATATTTGATAAATAAAAGGCGAAAGATTTATACGATCTGAAGAGAAACCAGAGTAATGTTAGGGAGAAATTAGAGGATACAGTAATACTAGCCATGAATCCATTTTAAGATTTCTAATTGTTACTTAGTAATTCATGATCTTCACTTGACATACGTTTTTTACTCGTGTGACCTGAATGCTAATTTTGTTTTGTTTTTGTTTTTGTTTTTTTGTTTTTGTGGTGCTGGGGATCGAACTCAGGGCCTTGTGTTTACAAGGCAAGCACTCTAATCACTGAGCTAAATCCCCAGCCCCCCTGAATGCTAATTTTGACTCTCTCAATTAAATCTATGGAAGCAAAATATTAAGGGATGCCTACCCAGAATATATGGAAATGCCTAAAAGCAGTTTTTACATTTCAGCACTTTAAATAACAGTCATCTAATAATCTTCTAAATCCTGAAATTGCTTTTCCTATATATATGACCTTTGTAGAACAGAATATATTTGTAGGTTATATCGTCACATTAAACATTAACATACATATTTTATTATTTACCTGTAAGACCCCCCATGAAGAACCTGGTAGCGACAGGACCAATGGGTGATATTTTAATAGCAGCTGTCATGGAATGAATGTTAGTGTGTAAAAAAGTTATATTTATATGTGGAACTAAAAGATGAACACATAGTGGGTATGAGTGGCTTACGATGGCATTGTCTGCAGGCAGAGAAGATGAAGTCATTCATAAAGGGAGACTTGTCTGACTTGTGGTGTGTGTTACATTAATGACTTAGAATTTTAATTAGTATACATTATTGTATGATTTATTCCTCTTAGATTCACCCATGTCATGTTACCTTTGTGAATAGATGGATTTCACGTTAAGCTTCTGAGATGTCTTGTAGCTCATGTAAAGAAGTAGCATTCATAAGCCAGCCTTTCCTGTGGGCTGCCCGTGCAAGTCCACTGGTGGCTGGGAGTGAAGATCAGGCCACAGGGAAGTGACAATTGGATGAGAGGCCCCACTGGGTAAGATCATAACATGAACAGACCAGCCGGAACCTCCTGTGAGTGCATACCTGTGGGCCTGGTCCGGACACTGCCCAGTTTGGGAAGAATCAAGCTGATTTTTATCCTGTGACATTGCCAGTTTTTCAGCTGCAGCAATTGGGCAACCAGAAAGACTGTTTCAAAAAGAAAAGCAGGAGGACGTGAGTTAAAATGAAAATGTGATTGGCTTTGGCACATGCCTTGCAGTGTACTTGGCACACGTTAAATGTTAAGTCATATTAATAGTTCACTTAGCACCATTCTCATGCTAAAAGACCTCGAAGGGCTGTACAAGCTTCAATGTCAATGCTTGTCCCCATCCTCACCTCAGAGACGAAAGACAACAAACTCACTTTTTTTTTAAAACAAAAACATTATATAAGGGAGAAGTAACTAAAGGATTCTGAAACTTAAGGAGAATGTGCTCATTCCAAATGAAATTTGTCCAACTGTAGAAGTTAGCATGGTAACTTCATTATTTATCTTAAGATCTTTGGCAAAATTTTAGAGACTGATTTCATATCTTAGTTTAAATTGGAAGTGTGGAATATTAAGTTTCTTGGCAATATGCTTATAAGTTAAATAGTACCTTATAACCGCATAATCTACATGAGCTATAAAATGTGCACATGAAACAATCCACTTTTTCTCCAAATATTTATATATACATGTTTGTATATAAATGCACATATATGTGCTTTATTTTAGTTGTAATCTCAATGAAATGATGTCACCTCGACACCAAGTTTACACTTAAAACCACTGATTATCAAAGACCTCAGGATACCTTTTTAATGCCTGTTGGTATTAAAAATAATCCATAAGAAACTCTTTCTATTGTCAAAACCACAATGGTGAGATTCTAGAGCAGGAAAGGACATATACTATTCATCTGACTACATGAACACGGAACAACAGTATCTTCAAATATAACATTTTTCTTCATCTTAAACGGCTGCTAATAACAAAAATTTCTAGGGAAGGAAATAATGACATAATTTTCCTTTTTTTTTTAAACTCTTTACAATTGAGAATATTCCTCATCTATTTCTAGTCGTAATGTATTTGATAGGGATGCAGCCATCCTCATGAGACGCAGTTTTTTATTTGATTGATAGAAAGTTTCTCTCACTTTTTAAAATGTAAAATTATTAGCAAATCATCAGAATTACCTCCTGTGAGTGTTGCGGTTGCTGTTCACATGTCCCCGTCCCGTGCATCCTGGGGTGGGACACTTGAGCACATTTTCATGCATGGCAAGAACTAAGCACAAAACATTACATTGAAGGGAAGAATAATTTACCATAAATGCATAACATGCCAACACATTTACTTCTCAATTTTGCATTGATATGACTTTTGTTACATAATCCACCACCTTCCCTCTCCAGATAGATTCAGACTGAAAAACAGCAAGGCACACTAGAATTTTAGAAATTAAATCCAGCAATCTCATTCACATTTTAATTGTTCCAAACTCCATATTACATTTAACCCTGGACTTAATAAGACTGTTCTGATATTTCACCCAAACTATAAGTTTATCATATTTTTATGCTTTTCCTGATGGAAGGAAAACATTCCATCCTTTGTCAAATAGCTCTTTCCAGCTTTCCCCCATCACTGTGTGTAGTCTCTCATTTCCTAAGTGAAGCTATTTTGGTTCCTTGTCCATCAACTGTCCCACTGCCTGTGGTTACTGCCAAGAGTGTGGTTGTGTGAACTATCAGAGAATCAGTCCAGGGACTCACTAAGTCAGGAACATAAGAGCATAGTTAGATTTAGTAATTTGCCAAACCTCGATACTGAGAAGAGTAGGGGTCTGAGGTGTCCACATTTCTGCTTGTTTATGTGGTTTAAGAGGTCTCAATAAATACATTCAAAGTCTGAAATGTATCAACGCTCTATGCAGCTTAGAAGGTAGCCCTTCCTTCTGCTTCCAGAGTTCCGGTTTACAGCAGGGCTGCACTGGGGATGTGGTCATGGTTGCCCTCACTAAGGATCCTCAACTGCGGCAGGATGTCTTGAGATGACACCACAGAGTGCATGTTCCCACAGTGAGGGGAGACCACGAAGACACCAGTGACCTCCCCGGGAAACACTGAGGCCCAGACTGGTCCTGGACATTATGCAGTCACACAGTGTCATTGCCATGTCTTAGTTCTGTGTTCTGGTGGTTTGGCATCTGGTGGGGTAGAGGCTGCCCCTCCCAGAGTAAGCCAGTTCCTGTGGTGCACAGTCCCCTCACACTTTTAAAACGCCAGCAAACCACCCCAGAGCCCACAGCCCACTACCTCCCTTATTAAGTTCTCATACTCTGAGTCATTGTCCCTTCTTTTCTAATCACCCCAGGACCAAGGACCAGAGGCCTAGGGACAGCACACAGGCCCCAAAGCCTGCTAAACCAGACAGACAATCCTCAGACAGCTCATCCCGCCTCGCCTGTTCTTTTACACAGAAACCGCACTAAAGGTTTCTGCTCACAACTCCTCCCGCCCCTTTCTCCTTATGAACCTAGGGCTCCTCTAAGTAGCCTTGTGGCCCAAGGAGACTCCTCCTCTTAGAGATTATGGGAAAAACTGTATTTTCAATGGCTATTGGTTCTGAGTCTGTTGGCCTTCTTACACTCACATTTTCTATTCATTTACTATATTTAAGAACACGCAACTACATGGAAAGTGCTCAATACACAGACAGAAAAATTTGTTTCCATTCCTAATTCTAAACTGGAAAAGAAAGAGGCCAACATGGTAATGTTCTGGTGCTCATGAGCAGGTGCCTACATCTTTGGGGATAAGCAGTACTCACTTTCCAGGGGAACCCGCACTTTGTGGGGGCACCCCGAAAGGCTGCGGTGGTGGGGGTAGAGCCCCGTCACATGCCCTGTGCCATCACACCCAGGGATGGGGCACTTGGTCTCCCTTTTTTCAGGCCTCGGTGAATCTACAGAGAAATTAAATTAAGAAATTCATGTGGTTATTCTTCTTTTCCTTCCTATTCAATCGAGTGGCCTTGCAGGGTGACATTCTCACTTTATTCAGTTTTACCATCATAAACATTCTTCTCACATTGCCTTGAATAAGACCCTCAACTAAGACCTGTGGAAACATAAAACATGTTTTCAATTTTCTTGGTTTCCTAAGCAAAGGGTGACACAGGGCAGCAGACTGTTAAAACAGAGATGGTTTTAAGTTGTCATGTCACGTACTCTAGTTAAAGCCACATTATGGAAAAAAAAAAAAAAACCCTGTGCCTGAGGGTGAACAGCCTTACTAAAAGAACAAAACAAAAACAAAAACAAAAAAAAGAAAGAAATAGTAAAAGAAAAGTGAGAATGAAGAAAGAATTTATTTAAACCTAAATCATTTTTTATTGAAAGTCTAGAAAAAACTAGATTCAAAATTACAAAACAAAAAGCTACCAGCTACCACATCTGAGAAAGGGCTCTGTGGCCTTGTCCCATGAGTCCCTGGGAGCATGTGTCCTGGCTTTACTTGCTGCTCACTCACAAGTGCAGCTTGCTTCCAGGACGAGTAGCACAGGGCCTGTGTTCTGCTCGACCAAGGGCTTTTAAATCCCGGGTTTCCCAAGCCCCACTGAGCTGCCATTTAGGACTATGGAGAAGTCTCAGGGACTTTCAGAAAATGAACGTACAGAAAGGGGAGGAAATGGAGAGGGCTGCTGAGAACCTGGGCTGGTGGGGCTCCCAGGTGTACCACCTAAGAACACGTCCCTGCTGCCATCGCACAGGAGCCTGAGGAGGGAGGGCTGAAAAAAAGCTCAAGAGTTTTAATTTTTTTGGTTATAAAAATGTTTACATAAGAACATAACATAAATGCATACAAAACTGGACTATTAAGAGATTAGAGTGAACACAGGCAAGGGCTTAGTCACACATGTATATATCTGCGACTGAGATACGAGATAAAATAGAAATGCTTTTAGTCTTCTAGCCAAAATTGTCTCCTAACTCGTGCTTGGAATGATACTAATCACAGGCATCCAGAATTTAGAAAGAAAACAGAAGGAGTATGCGAGCCCTCCAAGAAGGGAGCAAGGTGGGATGCAGGCAGGCCTCAGAATTCTCGGAACTCAAAGCAACAGGACTAATGAGCACACTTGATGCCAAGGGTGAAAATAAATAACCCACATGATCCTGCCCAAGAAACTGCTGGTGACACAATCCCCAGAAGGGTCCTGCCATGTGAGGATGTGCAGCTCCCATATGCTCCTGCTTGAAGCAGGTCACCCAGAGCAGGGCATTATGGCAGGATGCGACAGTCTTCAGGCAGTACTGTGAGAGGAGACTTGATACCATGTCATCCCACTTGTTGGATTACACATCGTCCAGGACAGATGGGGCACAGCAGGTTGTATGTAACGAAATTACATGGGGGCATGGTTTCAGCAAAAGGGGGAGGAACCAAGGACCCCTCAAATTGCAGCTTGTACTACTAGTCTGGCAAGGGTCAGGAGACAGAAAGCAGTGAGGAGTAAGTGAGCAGCCAATAGTCAAAGATGGAGATGGGTCCAGCAGCAAACGCTCATGTTAACAGACAAGATTTAAATACCACAATCAATGTCCAGACTACGCTCTCTATTTCGTAAGAGACAGCAAAACATATCAGGAGTTCATGATGTTGTAGGACTTTGTTCATGCCCGTTTTATTTAATCCAAGCATAGTGCCAAATTTCAAGTTGATTCGGACACATGAAATCTGAGGCCCATTAGTCAAAATCTTTGAAGTTTGATGAAAGTGAACTGAGAGGGGTTGACCCTGTACAGGCTGCTGCTTGCAGGGAAAAGAGCAACAGTGTGTATTTTAATGCCCTTCCTCTCTTGGATCTTGTCCAGGTGAGGCCACATTTCTAAACCACATTGAAGGGTTGGCGCAGAGTGTTTCCCCTCCTTGCCACACTGTTTGTCTGTGGGAAGCCAGAGAGGGTGTTGGAGATAACGCAGGTTGGCACCTGCCCAGGTGGGGCCCACTGACAGACCGCTGTGCACCTTTGTTTGCAAGTCTCTTCTCAGCTGGGCAAAACAAAGATGCAGATGAAATGCTCTGGAGGGCAGAACCTGTTTGCATGATAAGAAGCCAGAGCGGAGCTCAGGGCCACTCTTTAGCCTGTCTCTTCTTCTTTTATTTTCTTTGTACTGTGTTGCACAATGAAGGTGACCTTCTACTCTGGTGATGTTCCATCCTAGTTTGCCTGGTGCTGTTCTCATTCACACCTGATATACCCATGTCATTGTTCATATTGCTCCTCTTTACTTGAAAAGTGTCATAAGTTGGACAATAAATCACACTGTGACTCTACATATACTAGGACCTGAAATCTTTAAATGTTTAGTAGCAACAGTATAATCAAACATTTTGTAGAATTGCTGACTTATCTGAAGGCATGGGTAAAATGATATTTTGCAATGCTGGCCTCCAGGTAGTTGGCGGGGTGGGGGGCCGGGGACTGAGGTAGGAGGATTGCAAGTTCAAGGCCAGCCTGGGTGACTTAGTGAGACCCTGTCTCAAAATAAAGAGAGCTAGAGATGTAGCTAAGTGGTCCAGCATCTGCTTAGCATTCGGAAGCCCTGTGTTTAATCCTTAGTACTGCTGGGGAAAAAATCTTAGTGTTCTCTCCTTAACAGCAGAGTCAAATGCCCAAAGTCAAATGCCCCTCCAGGACAATGTCAGGAGGGTATTTAGAAGAAGATGGCAATCAGTAGAGATGAGTACTCACTTATGAACATGAAATGCATGTTGGAGAAAAAGTCCCTATTGTGCTACTGGTTCCCACTTCCAGAACAAGGAATAGAGAAGTGAATACTTACTATGGATGCTTCAGGCATCCTCCATCAAGCCTATAGTTCCTGGCAATATGGGTTTTACCTTTTTTGCCTGTTTCGTATGATTCTGTTTCTGATCTCTTGCAGGAGCATTTTTAACATTCCAGGGCACGACCACATCCTGTGCCATAGGACATCCTGTTGACCTATCCAGTCTGGACAGTAGTTCTCCATCCCCAAGTGACCCAGCATTTACAGATATAAATTCTATTGCCTTCTAAGTTTTTGAAACCAAAAAAGGTTTTAAAAACTATAAAAATAATCAAAGTATCATCAAGTATCTTAAGTTACGGTTTAAAGTTGCTACAAATCCCGGATTTTATTGGTTGTAAGATATCGTCAATTGTAAGACGAAACATTATTTTGTGTGTGATTAAGGTAAAAAAATCTACTGCAAATGAAACTGCACATTTTTCTAATTTCAGAGATGTCGAAATAGGGGACCTATATCCCTTAGAACCAATGAAATATAGTATATTAGAAATTATAGATTTGGGTATTTGGAGTAAATCAAATTTTTTCCAGATTTTATAGTTTATTAAAAAAAAGAAACAGCTAAATTCAAGAAATTGCATATTAACAGGACTGCACAGAACTAGATACAATGGCCTATCCTGAGCCACACATTGGTCCTTAATAATCTGTTCCTATCCCAGCCCTTTAAGGATGGTTGTGTAGCATTATTATTGTGCTTCTCACTACTTACCTTAGGCCTCTGTTTCCTCAGTTTTACAAGACCTTATTTGTGAAGATCACGAGTGAGTGGTAAAATGGATTTAAAAGGACAAAATACACAATTTGTTTCTGGATAAAGCTAAGCAATCAGAACTTCTAAAGCATATTAACAGGTTATTCTTTTAAGTCCTGCAGCTACATGACCTTGATTTTCTCTAAGGCACTTTCTCTAATTCTGTGGCTCTCAGACTTCTAGGTGTCCAAGAATCACCTGAGAACTTGCTAAAAGAAAATGCAAACTCTGGAGCTCAGAATTTGATTGGATCCTGATGCACCCATCATCATCAGGCCCATCTGGTATGAGAGTCTTGTGTGAGAATGGGTAGAATACTCCGTGGAGGAGGGGGACAATGTTTTCCTAAAATCTATTTCCCTCAAAGCCTATTTACACTGTTGATTGACCTGGATATTTATGGGCCCCGAGTTAAAGAACCAGTGAAAATACGGGCTTCTAAATAAACACACTGATGCCTAGCTTGAGTCCAAGAAGGATCAGTGTATCTTGCTTGGATTGCCAGTGGCTTGGTATCATTTTAAAGCTCAAAAAAAGCCAGATGACCATATAATGAAGGAAGGGAAGAAAAATTAAATTTCTGCAACTGATTTGGCTAATAGAATGATTTGAAACCTCCAAATTAACTATTGTATAGTATTTTTTAAAGATAGGGTGTATCTTTAAAAAGCAGTTTAATTAAAAGAAATAGATGTCAGGAGTATTTTTCTTGTGGAAAGACACTGCAAACTGAATTTAATCTGATAACAATCTATAGAGTGGGAAGAAAGATACCAAGTTGTTCATTTTGGAGTTACGAATTGATTTTTAAATTCCATTAAGTTGTCAAAAACCGATCTGGAATGAATAGTCAAATCTAACTTTTTCTTCAACCCTGAAAACAATCTCATTTCTAAAATGAATGCAAAAATGTGTCTTACGTTTATTGTTAAAGATTTGTCTTCCAGCCATGTCGATAACTTTGGTTTGTCTCCTCTCCCCTGTCAGATGCTCTAGGAGAAACCTGTCCAGCTCTTTGTAGGTGTTGTGGAAAACGCAGCCTCGCCCAGCCTGCAGAGCGATCGCCTGCTCCAGCAAACTCAAGTTCCCCTTGGCTTTCTCCAGGTCACTGGATTCTTCTGTCATGGTGGCCAGGCTCTCGCCCTCGCCTTCCCCCATCTCCGGGAAGGAAGGCTGAGCTTGGCCATCCAGGGGCTCCCCACGAATATTCTGTGGGTCTCTCCGCTCTGTGTCGGAGTCGCACTTGTTCTCACAAGAAGCAAATCTGTCATCTTCTGTCTTTATTTCAGGAACTTCCAAGAGGTCCTGCTTATTATCCGCTAACACATAGGCTGGGCCTCGGTGGGGTTTGCTGTCTTCTGACAAGCTGGAGCCACTGTCCCACCCATTCTCTGCACTTTCAGAGTTACTTTCGTTGTCATCAGAGCAGCAGAATGGCGGCTGAGACTCGTCCACTTTGTCTCTTCCATCATCGGAATGGATCACAAAGCACTCATCAGCTTCCTCACTCTCTGCTTTTAAAGACTGGATGCCGCTGTCATTTAAATTTTCACTTAGAGTCTGAACAGACACATTCTTTTCAAATTTTCCCAAGTGCATTAAAGATTTGACCACAAGCTCTTGATAGCAAGTGTATTGGCCTTCTTTCTGATGGGAGTTTTCTTGTGCAGTTGAATTAAGGTTCTCATTCGCAGGTTTTATCATGATTTCTTCTATAAGGGGAAAAAAACAATGTTTAAAAAACAAAAATAAAAGTATTTTAAGGAAATTGTACTATCACATATATATACATATATATAAGTGTATATATCCACATACATATGCACATTCAAGTGTGCTGAAAATATTCAGTGAATGTTTAAATTTAAAAATTTATTACAGTAAAGAAAACATTGCCATTAATCACCCTCAAAATTCTCCCCTTCCTTTCGAACATACTTATCTTGTTGCTCTTGACACTTTCTGAAGCACTTCTGGAAGTCTTTTTTGGTGGGTGTATTTAGTTGCACTGTCATGGCTGCCTCAATGTCGTGAATCAATTCAAAACGTTTACATTTTAACTTTGAAGAAGAGCCGGAAGATGCACAGTGCCAGATCTGGTGAATAAGGTGGATGAAGACATAGGATAATGTTTTTTACAAACCTGCTTTTCTGTCGAATGGTACTCAGCAGCAACATTCACCACACACTTCATAAAGACACTCATGAAATAGGACTTCCAGAACCGCTTCAGAAAGTAGGAAGAATGATGGGATTAGTGTCTTCAAAGTAAAGGAGAGTACTTCTAGCAGGGTGTATGGCAATCTGCCTTTTACTGTTATAAATTTTTAAAATTTAAATATTCATTGTGTATTACACTAACACTTCATCCTTATATACACATATAATATGAATAATGTGCAGTGTCTATTAATTTTATAAACACTGATGAGAAGAATACATATAATCTTAAAAGAAAATTTAGAGCTGAAAATTGCTTTTAAAGAAATGATCTATTATAATTTTCAACATATTAAGAGCTAAGAGTTTCTAGGGTACTGACCAAGGTAAGAAGTCAATGTTTAACAATACTAGTGTGTACTGAACATGAAATTATTGTTGTTATATCTCTTATTTCCACATCTTAGCCAACCAAAAGGAAACTGAATATATATAATGTAATACAGTATAGAGAAAATATTAATCAGATTTCTATGTTAGAAATGTATTGCTGGAGATTATTTAATTTATGTTCTCTATACTTTTTCAGACACACTCTTAGATTTTACGGAAAATTATCTACAATACAAAATACACATACATAGAGATGACAGCTAAAGGAATTCATAAGTTTTCAAGACTTCTTGGTTCTCAGTACTTTGGGAACCTGAGAAAGGAGGACCGCAAGTTTGAACCTAACCTGGGCAACTTAGACTTAGTAAGACTCTGTCTCAAAACAAAACTAATAATAACTGATGAAAGACAGCAAGAAAGAAAGAAAAAGAGAGAGAAAGAAAGAAAGAAGAAAGAAAGAAAGAGAGAAAGAAAGGAAGACAGACAGACAAAGAAAATGAGGTGAGGATATATGTCCATGCAAAAGCCCTGGGTTCAATCCCTAGTAGCACCAAAAAAAAAAAAAAAAAAAAAATCCCACAAAACGAAACAAAAAACTTTTGTAATTCTCCCACTAAAAGTCCATACTGAGGAAAACACAAATGGGACAATTAGCATGATCAGATAATATTTCAAATAGTAGCACAAAGTTTCTAGTCTGATATTTGCATGCATTTGTGTAAAAAAAGAAATCAGACAAGAGGCGGGGATGGTTAGAGGATGTTGAATGGGAGCCAGTGCTCCATACAGGGACAGCTTGGATCCTGAACATCAAAAACACAGGCCTCAAATTCCAGTGGGTGCAGGACAGTCTGAGCAGGGCTGTCATCACAGGGTATCTGTCAGTGTCAGCCCTTCACTTGGTGGGAGCTACAGGATGCACATACACTTGTAGTTAGCCGGCCCAAGCCTGCTCTTGGGCAAGGGCGTCACTGGAGGTGTGCATTGTCTGGTGACTCCAGCCCCAGCCCAGGTACATGGGGTGACACCCAGCACATGCCAGGCTTTGAAACACCAGACAACCGAGCCGTGGTCCTCTGACGTCCAGTAGGACAAAAAGAAAAAACAAGATAGGGAGAAAAAAGGAGCACTTTTGTCTTTCAAATGCAGGGAGGGGGGATGGGAACGAAAATAATAAGCCCCCTTAAAGACTGTTAAAGACACCAAGTGAAGTGCATTCTGTGTTAATAAACATCTTCGGAGGGAAGAAAAGCACAGCCATTGGTGCGAGGGCTGCAAGAGAGGGTGTCTGTGTAGAAGACAATGTGCCTTTTTTTGTCTCATTTAATTTTTTATAAACATTGTCTCTGACAAGGACACTCAAAAATACATCTCCATCATCTTCCTTTCTGGTAATTATCTCCCTAAATCAACACTGGACTGCCAGGATCAAGTAAATATTGCCATAGTAACTAAAAGCATTTTTGGATGAAAGGAAGAATTCAGTCACAACACTAGCCCCTGTAAATAATGCTGATTATAGGGTGCAGTCTTTTGTTGGGATCTATTCAACGTAAACTGAAAAATTTAACATTTTAGTTCCTAGAAGAGAGGCTGGATAAACAGGCACATAATACTTGGTAGGGTGGGCCTATCCTCTCCTGAATTCATATCAGAGGAACTCCAAGTTTAAATAATGTATTAAACATAGTCTAAAATGCAAATGAAGTTTTTCTCAGTATCATGGTTGGCTATTAAGAGAAAGTGTAAAGGGTTATGATAATTTTAAAGTATTATGAACTACAGAAAACAAATAAAAAGCATTTTCAGTGAATATGCTCAATTCATTGAACTATTCTCTCACTCCACTTAACTACCCACATGTGTACAATAATGATTTATAGACATTATACCTAATTATGCATATTTGGGCTATGTTAGAGTGCTAACAAAAGCTCTAGAAAGCAACAATTACCTCTGTTGCTTAGCTACATAGTTTAAAATATTCCTATTAAGTGCAGATCACCAGAGAGGCGGGAGCGACAAACACACACATGTGCGCGACAATGCATTTCACTGTGCGGCTGCCAACTGCTAGCATTTTGGGTCATTTCCAGTTTACATAATTGTTTGGTTCAACTGTTTGTTATATGCTAAAAGAAAATATTTATTAATTATTCTTCAGAAAAAGAGGAGCCCTGCCGGCAGAGGTGCCTACGTGCAATGCACGCGTTGGTTTCCAGGGATGTTCTGCAAACTGCAAACCAACTTTCCTTGTTTCCCAAACCCCTCCTGGGCTTTCACTGTGGTCCTAAGAAAAAAATTTGAGCTTGCTTTTGAACCTGACAGATCTGTGACAGGGTGCTGGTTTCTCACAGCTTTGTAATGGGGCTGCCTGCTTTTTTAAAAGAGGGTTTTTATTTTCCCCAGGAGCATGGGGATGTATCTTGTGCCTTTGCCCCTGGAATAGCTGAAGTAGTTCTGACTGAAGAGTTAGAGGGATCTGGGCTACCTGTGAGGCTGGTGCTCCTGTCTGTGCCCACCGGACAGGCTGCTCAGCCCATTTGAGCTGGCGTTTGCATTCACACAAGGAGGACAGCAGCCCCACCCTGTGCGCACGCTGCCAGGGTCACCCCAGAACACCAACAGGTATTCAGTCAATGGTGGCTCACCTCTGTCTTTCCCAGATACTATTTGCAAAGACAGTAATAGCAGGGGACACAGAGGACCTTACCATGAGCGAGGTGGACCTTTTTTTCATTTAGAATAATAAGTAAAACTGAACCCAGAGGAGAAGCAGGGTCCACGGCAGTTAAGCAGCCTAGCAGCCTTCAGGGGCTCCCACCCAAGCTACACACACTGTTCTGCTTCAGCCTGTGGAAGTCGGGAGCCAGTGCACATCACAGGATCTTCGGGGTGGGATGTGCAGAGACAGGGACTGTGCCGCCAGCTCAGTGCTTCCTGCCTTCTTGACTGTGGTCAGACCTGTGGACTTCTGAGTCCCGGTTTCTCATTTTCAAAATGAGGATGATTCAATGACCCAGTGACTGGATGATCCACGGATCCTCCCTACAACAATTAACTCAAGTTTCCCTGGTATAGTGTATGTCATTTAATCTTCGTGATCACTACGAGAAAGGGGAAACGGCAGTTTGAGGGGCCAAGGGCTTATTCAAGACCACAAGTGATCTAGGGGAGGTTGAGCCCCAAACCCATGGCCACACGGCTGCAACCCCAAGTCCTTGGCCCTGCAACGTGTTACTGCACATCCTACAGCCTTGGAATGCCATAAGGCAGCACTGGTGTTTGCAAAGCACAGCCACCTTCAGGAGACACTGCCAAGAATACTAATATCTTATTATTTTCCTAAATTCAGGCATTTTCACTGGTGAATTTATATGAATGTACTAGAATGAAGTTGTCAGCTAACTTGCAATGAGTACAACAGTGATCTTTAAATTACAGATAAAAATATGCAAAACAAATAACACAGTAACAGAAAAACTAACAAACAAGTCAACCTCAACTTTACTAAAACCATAAAAATGATAGATTGGGCAATTCCTGGGGTGTACTCTGAATTGTTGGCAATCCTATATGTACACAGTAATGAATTCTTGCATATATATTGGCTGCTCTGCTTCAAGTCAACTTTAAAAAGTCCTCCTAAAAAATCACAACACATTTTGAATTGACTTTGTCAGTATAATTGGATTTTATTATCATTGGATTTCAGTTCAATTTCTGTAACTAGTGAGGTTATTTCTATAGGTAAATTTGTTTTCCAGGCTTCTTGAACATGTAAAATTTTCCAGGAAAATGAATTAAGCTTTCAAAGTTCAGAAACTGGAGTGGTTTATCCCTTTTTGTTATTTATTGAGAGATGATTGGCCAGACGTGTCATTCCAGCCCCTGGAACTTCTATGACCAGAACAGATTTCCCCGAATCGTGACACATGGTCATGTGCTGAAATGCACATAAGGGCTGGGTTACTCCCACTCTGAGCTCTTTCTCATTTTCCTTTCTTAGTGGGAAGGTCTGTGTATGTCCTCCCTTCTAGTAGTTCTGTCTTCCCAGTGAATAACATGTACTTGCACGGTTTGGGCCACATTCTTTGTGATCTCTCAAATGTCCACCTGCATTTCTTTGAAAGACAGCCAGTTGAGGTTGTGTTTTTTGCCATAAAATGGAATAAAACACTTACAGGATTCAAGCGCATGACCTTAACCTTCATGAACACTATACACTCTCATTATCTGAACTTTGCAGCTGAAGATACAACAGGCACACTCCTGGAGTAAGGACACTGGGATAAATGAGAGGCTACGTGGACAGCACTTTCGCCAGGTTGGGCACTAACTCAGCTGTCTTTCTTTCTGAGGTGATTGGGGGGAACCTGCCCAGAGGGCTGAAGTCAATTTAGAATCTTTACTCCACTGGTCAGGGATAGAAACATCTGTAACCTATCATTTCTGGAAATTGTGACTTTATGATTTGACACTGTTAATGAAGACTTTGGCCAGTCTTCATTGTGAAGGGAGTCAGCGAAAGGGGAAAAATGAATTATAGCACACCATTGACTGGGAAATAATTATTCTGCTTGCCCTTCTCATTGTTTCTTAGTAATCTCCTTTCTCACACAAACAAGATGTGTTAAGTGTTAAATCTCTTTTGTATTCAATGATCTTGTCTGTAAAACTGAGACCATAATCACACACACCTAGGGGTATTATAGTGTGGATTAAGTGATACATAAAGTGTGATTAAAAAGCTAAGGTGAATGGTTAAATTTTAAACATCTTTCACAGTACAAGACACATTGCCATTAATCCCCTCTGAATACTCTCCTTTGCTTGTAATACTTACCATGTCATTCTTGCCATTTTCTGAAGCAGTTTACTGTTTATGTTTATGGAAATTTTGGTGTGTGTTATGGTTTGTGTCTAGATGTCCCCCCAAAGCCTCATGTGGTCAGAGGTGGGGCCGGATCTAGAGTGTGCGATTACTAAATTAGTCCACTGGTTTGGCGTACGTAGTTCTGCTGGGATCAAGGCTATGATGCTAGGATTCAGGTTATTAGGATTAAAGGTGGGAGTGCTACCCACCCTAAAGCCAGGTAGCCCAGATAAAATACAACCGACAGAAAGAGGCTTGCCTCCCCCTTGCTTACCTCCTTGCTTGCCTTGCTGCCTTCTGCCTGTCACCATGCCACCCTGCCTTGGATCCAGCCGACTGCGGACTGAAACCTCTACAAACTCTGAGCTAAATAAAATCTTCCTTTAACTTTGGGTGTTGGGTATTTTGTCTCAGCAACAAAAGAAAAGTAACTAAGACAATGTGTCCTCATCCACCCCATTCACTGGACACCATGCAACTTCTGACTCTTCAAAATCACCATGGAAGGTAAACATTTTGGATCATTTCAATACATCAAGGCAGTTACACCAGGGTAAAGACACTCACAAAAGAAGAGTTCCAGAGCTGCTTCAGAAAAAGGATGAGTATTTTGAAGTGAGGGAAAGTATTTTCAGGAGGATTACGGCAATGTGTCTTTCACTGTATAATTTTTAAAATCTAAACATTTACCATATTCTTTGATCACACTTTGTAATTTACGTTCGGAATAGATGAAGAACTAAAAAACAATGGTTGCTACTCCTGTGATTTTAGCATATTCATTATTACCAGTAATGATTCTAGTATTACATAGAAAAATAGTTAGCATCTGTAAATGTGCAAGTCGATGTCCATCAGGACAAGTCAATGAATAGTTAACCGAAAACATTTGAACAATGTAGTCACTTGGCTAATGTGAAACATCAGTGATGATCAAACCACTGTAATAGAAACTGGAAAGTCAGCAAGCCAGAGATAGCTTTTGGCTTTATGGAACTTATAGGAATAAGTTAATGCAAATATTTTCTTAAGTATGTGAACTGTACCTCAACACTACCCTCCATGACTCAATGATTTTCCATAAAATTCAACCTGAAATTTTCACAGGAAATAAAAAAAAGTTGAAGTTGATTATAATTTACAGATCACCCATGAGATTTTAAGACATTCTAAATACCAAAAACCAGAAAATTTACTTAAATGAGTTCAGATCAGCACATAACTTTGTTTTAACCACAGAATATCCAACAGTTTATCACCCAACATTGTCTGAGACAGGATGAGTCTGATTGGAGATTTCTGCTCACTCGGTCAATGTATTCTTATATAATTTTCAAATAACTAATTATTTAGTATATTTTGATTCCTTAAACATTCACAAAAGTGTATGTGTAATAGATCATAACACACCTATTTCATTTTTTCGATAGCTCAAACTTTAGATTTTAATTTTTTTCATAGATTTTTTGAAATGGTTTAATTCTCCTCAATTTTAGCCTTATGCCAAGGCAATCAGTGATATTCCAACCCTGAGAAGCATGTAACTACCACGGACTAATGGCAGTACCTGTGAACTGGGAGAAATAAATCCTAAAGTTTCAAAATAGTATCCTAAAGTTTCAAAGTAGTAACTACATTTCACTTAGCATGCAATGATGCCTGAGGAGTGAATGAAGAATTGAATTAATTAAGTATAATGTGTACACAAAGATAAAATTAAATGATTTATTTTAGAAATTAATGGGCGTAGTGGTACATTTTCAATATTTTTTTGATAATGAAAGAGCCTCAAAGATTATAACTTTAGGATACTTCTATAGTCTATTGCTATACATATTTATTCAAATATATAGAATATATTAAGGTCACAGACCATCTGCATTGGTTCATATTGTTATTCTCAATTATATTCTGTGGGGTAAATAATACTATGTATATTGGTTAAACAAAAATTAAGTGTTATATATATTATATACTACAATCATTAATGAGCATAATATAGAATTTGATCATCAGAAAGATATCTGAAAGCTTACATATGCCCTGGGAAAAGACTCTATTATTTACCTAGGATGCTCCATAGTTACTGATAAAAAATGGGCCCTCAATAAGTGAATATCGAATGAAATAAATGTTTGGTTTGCTTCCAAATTCCAAATATACTTTTATAGCCAAATTGACCATGGTTCTACGTAGATTGAGTCTTGATGCTAGGGACTAGGTCAACTTGGGTCCACCCCGCCTTGCTACCTGCAGCAGAGTGGTTATTTGTTTCCAAGAGACTATCTTCCTTAGTCCTGTCATCTCGGTCTCCTTTGCAGTCTGTACTTGGGCTGTAGTGTCGGGGCTTCATCAGCAGGGATTTCCTTTTGTTGACTGGGACACCCAAAGCCTGCTCCTCAGCCCTCCTCTTCTTTGCCATCGAGCAATCATATGCAACACTGCAATGGGCGGAGAAAGGAACAACATGGTAAAATAGAGATCACCACAGTTTGGAATTTGATTTTCACAATGTATAATCCAAAGAATTTAGAAACTTGGGACCATAGGTTTAGGGTTAATTACTGGCACAAACAAAAATAGCTCATCCACGGAATCCACTGAACTGAGCAGATTCTGTTTTACTGTCTATCAGAAGAGTTTTTAAAAAATCATACTTAATCCTGAGTAAGCATATGTTAAACTGAGCTTTGCTTGACACTACCCTAAATCACCAGGGAGGGATGAAACAAGATTTGCACTGGTTGGTTAATCCTAAGAAACAGCTAATGTGAAAAATATACCACCAGGTACAAAATGTGTGTCCAGTATAGATAAATCACAAGGGTTTTAGTTTTGCATAGATTTTTTGCCACTGAAACTGCTTATCTCTATTACTGTGGTGCCTCAAACTCAAGATGCCACAAATCTTGGGCTTTGAATTGAATGGAAGAGCTACTGAACAAGAGGACGAGCTACAAGAGTCAATCAACCCATCTCCAGGCACCACACACACACACAAAACTGAAAAGATGCTACATGGCATTCTGCCTTCTGATTCTCACCCATTTGGCACATAGAATACACAAATAAAAGGAGGGGAAATAAGATTGGATTTCACAAAAGTGGACAGCAGTTTATCCTTATTCCTGTTCTCACATGGTTTTATTGGAAATGCTCCCGAGTGTGGCCCTTTCAACATGGATTTCCTACGTGTACGTCACTCAGAATTAAGGCAGATCACTCTATGTGTGAAGTTAAGACAAACGTTTTCTTGCCAAGATCCATGAAGAAGAGAGGGTTTAGCCAACAGTGAGTCTATGAGAAATAGTCATTAAATACTCTTTGAAGAAAAATGCAGGAGCTTTAGATGAAAAACCCAGAGAAGAGAATCTTGGACTCACAGTAACACATTATTACTAATTCTATCCCTAAAAGATGATTGAATTCTCATAATATTACTAAACAAAGGCCTTCAACTATTCTCAGGCAAACACCAAGGCAAAGATAATGGCCTGTGCATGAAAACAGTTCTGAAATAGTCATATGCAATTTCTTGAATATAGATAAGTAGATGCAGAACCCTCTAAGGGAGGGGAAAAAAGAATCTCTGTGGAAGAGTTAGAAATATCTTTTAAAAAAAGGAAAATTGGAGAATTGAAAATTAGTTTGATGGGAAGAAATGAATGAGAGTCCTAAATACATTAGTATGGTTTTACAAAGTGTCTCTGACAAGCCCAAATTTAAACTGACCATGTACAGAAGATGGCACAAAAGAAACTACAACCAGAATTATGAGAGCCAAAGATGTCTTTATATGAAGGCTGCAGAAAGTGGAGACCTACGTTGACTTAATGAGTTGGTTTATGAAGGAAAACATGGGATTAAGCCACACAGCACAGCCAGAGAGGACAAAGACAAGCAGAATCATCTCACACTGGGTTCCTGGTCACAGGACACTTCCTTTTAAAGGGGAGACAAAGAAGCACATCAAAGGTGAAGGTAAGGAGGGTAAAGTTTGTAGGTATGTGAAAAGAGTTTAAGAAGTTCCTTTATCTTCTAAATTAAAAGAAGCCTTCCACCAAAAAAGCTCAGAAGATAGATAAGTAGTACCACTAAGCTATTATAAGGAACCAAAAAGATTTGTAGACAATGAGAGTGGCTCCTATGTCATCATATATTAGAGCTGGGGAAAAAACGGATTTTAAGAACCATAGTGATTTAAGTTTAACACTGGTATTGGAAAAAAGGCTTAAAAAGTGCGTTAAAGATTTTCCACAATCCTACTTTCAATTCTTTTGTATAAATACTCAGAAATGGGATTGCTGGATCAATAATAGTTCTATTCTTGAAGAACTTCCTTCCATACTGTTTTCTGTGTTTATTGCAGCACTAATCACAATAGTCAAAGTGTAAAAACACCATCAATGTCCACGACAGATGAATGGAGAAAGAAAGTAGAATGCCAGTCAACCTTTAATAACAACACACAACAACATGGATGAAGCTTGAAGACATCATACTGCAGGAAATAAGTCAGACACAAAAGGAAAACCATGCATGATTACATGCATATGAAGAATACAAAATAGTCAAAATCACTGAATAAAAGAGTGAAATAATTGTTGCCAAGGGGTGGGGTGGGGAGATACGGGGAGTCACTAAAGAACAGGCATAGAATTTCAGTCAAACAAGACAACCTTTAGAGATTCACTGTACAATATTGTACCTTGGGTCAACAACAATGTATTACACCTTTAAGAATATGTGAGGAAGGTAGCTCTTATGATAACTGTCCTTACCATGATAAAATTTAGGAAGAAGGAAAAAGAGGAGGAAGAGGAGGGGAAAGAGGAAGAGTAGATTTACTGGCAGCAGGAATCATTCATCAATGAGACCAGGGATGGTGACGGTGGTTGACAAGGACTGATCACTCAGAAAAATGTCATTTTTTTCTTTGGTGATTGGAAGGACACATACTAGCTGATTCTTACAAACTTTACCTTGTTATTAACCATCCAAGATTACTTATAACATTCTCAAAATCAAATAATTAGTAATTGGTAGAGCTAATATTTGAAACCAAGTCTACCAGGCCCCGAAGTTCACGTTCTCTCCTCCATGTTGTCATATCAGGACAACAGATTTGGGGAAATTCTGCGTGCCTCTGACAAGTTGTTGAGACAGAAACTGAAAAAAAGAATGAACTCTCTAGTCTAAAGGAAGGTGCTGGTCACAGGGCCTTGCCCCAAGATTTGGGTACAGCGCACAGACAGTTATTCAATCTGAGGATGGTCTGAGTTGCGGCAATGAAAAGTATGCTGTAAAAAACTAATTAAAACCCCTTAAATGCTCACAGACTGGAGCAGCAGAATGACCAGTATGAGATGATGTTTTTAATGGTAATATAAATCAACTCAATATTTGGGTGGAAATAATAACTGTGCAAGTCTTGGTTGAAGGGCATATGTAAGATTTTACCAAAAGCACAGGTTTAGTTTAAAATAAATCAAGGTTTTTGGTATTAGGGTTATATGAAATAGCATCAATAATCTAGCTGCATAATCTGCAGCAAAGTGGCAAAGTGTTGGAGCTTTTGATCATCAATTTTCTCATGTAGCAAATGGAGATGATCATTTTTACATCATATATTTTGAGACTAAAGAGATAATAGCTGTGCTGACCGTGACTAACACAGGTGATGACAGAACTGTCTGACTCCCAGTCTAGTGCTCCTTGGATTCTATCTGGCTGCCATTGTTGCATGGTAGCCTCGCCAACCTTAGCCTAGCACACTACACAGAGTATGCACGCATGTGTGTCCATAGATGAATGACATCTTTTTACATACCATTTTTATTTACATAGATTGCATTGGATTTATGCTTAGCATTTGCTTTAAATCTCACATTTGGTGCATTTCTCCATTGCAAAGTACCGACCGCCCAGGAAGCATTTGGAGCTAAGATGAAAGGCTTTATAATAAATATTACCCTTTGTGTGTGCATGGAAAATGGTCCCTTTTCCTAGTTTTCCCTGAGGGCACACTATTTTGGCTTTATTGTGACACTTCGCTGTGACACTGCAATGAGGGAAAGCCGTGCTTTACATGTCACTGAGAGAAATGCCACAAAATGCTAACGTATCTTCTCAAGGTTGCCAGAAATCATTTCCGCTGGGTTGTGTTTTCCCATCTGCGGAGCTCTGAAATGTTAAGGAAATAAATGAGCTCTATTATCTATATTTTTCTAGTAGATGAGAAAGAAAGAGAAAAATACACTCAGCCCTGCATTTATTGTTCTATTCAATCAAACTGTTGCTTTAAACATCCAGAGGCCCCAGGGAACTTTATCAATGCACCAAATACTTTCAACATCATATTTCAGGTTTTTATTTTATTACAGTATCTTTAAAGGATTTGTATTTATCTAACAGAAACTTTGGGGTTACATATTTCAGGAAAGCTTCCATTTAGATATCTGAATTCTAATTTGAAATGCTATTCTCTTTGATGCATTATAACTGAATTTTTAAAAATCATCAAGGCAAACCAAAATTAGACAAAGTTCATGATAAATTCAGTCCTGGAAGTATGTTTAGAAGCCAAATTCAATGAACTTTCAGGTTTCAGAAAAGATACAACAATTTAGGAAACTGTGAATTCTCAAAACCTGTCCAGTAAGCCCACCTTTTGGTTACCTTCTACATGGTAGTTATAAATTCTCAATGCAAGTTATCAGAAGGTATGAAAACAACTTAAAGAATACAGATCCAGGAACAGATATAGTCTGAATACTACCCCCCCAAAAAAGAATAAAGCATAAAAGTAAATGGAGACTATGAAACTCTGAGTTCAAGGAAACCATTTTTGTGTTCCAATATTTTCATGGAAAATTTAAAGCAAGAATTCCTACTGATCTCTTCTAATTAGGTAGAATACCACAGACTCATCAAAAGGGCCAAGAATAATGAATATGAATTAAGACTTAGAAAAGAGAAACAGAAAAAAATCATGATGACTTAAAAGGAAAAAAAATTATTTACGAAGACATAATTGTGTTTGAGAGAAAAATCCGAAAGAATCTACAGTTAAATTTTAAAATAAGGGAGTAAATCTAGTTAGGTTACTATTCAAAAGTTAGCTGTATTCCCATAAACCAATAAAAACAATTAGGTAATAACAATTAAAAACTAAAATTATTTACAATAGCATAGAAATATGAAATACTTAGGAATAAATATTAAAAAATGTGCAAATTCTATGCAAAATAAAGAGCATATTGAAAAATTTAAATAGACCTAGATAAATGGAGAGATTTAAAATGTTCACAGCACAAAAGTATCTGTATGGCAAGATTTCAATTTTCCCCAAATTTACCTATTAGATTCAAAGTAGTCCCTATTAAAACCTCTAGAAGATTTTTAGAAGAAATTGCCAAGATAATTGTACAATTTCTTTGGAAATGAAAATAACCAAGAGCAGCAGAGACAACCTTGAAGAAGAGCAAAAGTCAAGAAGCGAGACTGTCCTAGATGTAAAAGCATATAAAACTAGTAACTTGAGATAGGATGTTATTTGTGCAAACGTAAATAAACAGATAGATGCTCCATCTATTGGTTCCAGAAATAGACACATACATAAATGGTTAATTTATGACCAAAGGTGGCACTCAGAAAAGGATTGTTTCTTAAGTGAATGGAACTACATCAATTGGATATCCGCCTCAAAAAAAAAAAAATGCCTTGACTTGTACCTCATAGTATATACAATAGATACAGTTTTTTTCTCTGTGGTTTTATTTTCCACAATCTGTTACGCAGAGTCGACTGTAATACAAAAATATTAAATGAAAAATTCCAGAAATAAATAACTGATAAGTTTTAAATTGTGGGCTGCTTTGAGTAGCATGATGAAATTTGACACCTTGTTCTGTTCCACTGGGATGTGAATCATCCCTCTATCCATCATATCCACCTTGCATAAACTACCCACTCATTAGTCAATTAGTAGTCACGTTAGTTGTCAAATGGACTGTTGAGGTATTGTAGTGCTTATATTCAAGGAACCCCTATTTAACTTAATAATGGTCCCAAAGTACAAAGAACAATGATGCTGGATGTATAGGCACGTCAAAGAGAAGCTGTAAAATGTTTTCTTTACGTGAAAAGAGTTCTTGGCCAAGGAAAATAGAGTTTAATGCTATCCAGGCTTTCAGAATTCACTGGGACTCTTGGAACATAACTTCTGGGGATAAAAGTGGACTATTGTACAACTACAATCCCAGAGGATTATAGATTTAAAACTTACACTGTAAACCAATAGACTCTAGAATAAAATGTGAGACCACATTTTCATGATTTTCATGACGTGTTTTTCTGTAGGCTGCACGACCGTAGGCAAAGTTTTGTCAAGCAGCCTACAGAAAACATTAACTTAAAAATTATAAAAAATGATAAATTATAACACAATATTAAAACTTCTATGTAACAGAAGTACCAACCAGTAAGGGAAGTTTCCTGTCAAAGTCTTGTTTCTTGATCAGTTTATTCATTACTACTGGAATATCTCAAATGGCAAGACTGTTAACATCAAATGTTCATGAGAATCTAGAGCAACTGGAACTCTCATGTATCACTGGTGTGGATAAGCTGCTAAGGTTACTGTAGAAACTATTTAGCAATATCTACTACAAGTGAATATATATCTAACTAGAGGCCCAGGAACTCCACTCCTGAATATACACCCGTCTTAGCCACTTTCCCCTCACAGGCACACAATACCCAACACTCACAACTTAAAGGAACAGAGGTTTATTTTGGCTCCTAGTTTCAGCCCATGGCTAACTAGCTCCGAGGCAAAATAGCATGACCGAGATATATGGCCAGAAGAAAAAGTGCTCAACCCATCACAGTCAGGGAGCAGATAGAAAAGGGAAGAGCCAGAGACAAGAATATACTCTTTCAGGTCATGCCACAATGACCCACCTCCAACCAGCTCAGACCTCCTACTAACATATTCACCTATTGAGCTCATTAGTGGAGGAATCCACAGATGAGTGTAGCACCCCTATGATCCAATTGCCTTCCAAATACATGAGACTTTCAGGGCTGTTCTAGATCTAAATCATAGTACCACATGATGGAAACATGTCCTTCCATGCACCAAAAGGTGTATTCCATCATGTTCACAGTAGCATGCTGTCCAAAACTGGAAACAATATACATTCCTGTGACTGTAGAATGGGTAGAACATGGTGGAACACTCATACACCTGAATACTCCACAGCCAGGAGGGAAAGACAATGCTACTAATAATGCCACTGAATTCCAAAAACACTGTTGAATGAAGGAAACCAAATAGCAAAAGAGTAGATACATAAATTCCCAAACCAGCACACGAGTACAATTAATCCATACAGGAGGAGCCCAGAAAGTGGTTACTTTTGTGAGGACTATGAGTTAGGGTGGCATGAAGGAGACACCTGGGTTGAGGCTAATGTTTTATTTCTTAGTTTTGAGTGGTAATTTCATAGATACTTACATTTAGTTAAATATATATATATATGTACCTTAAAAATTAGACCAATTTACAGGCTGCAAAAGTAAATTGCACGTCTTTGATTGCCAGAAGCCTTTATAGACTCAAAGTAAAAAGTCCATAGCTCAGGTAGGTAACCCAGTGAAGCCAATTATAAGACAAGTAAGATTTGGGGTATATAATTATCCCTCCATATTCCTAGGAGATAGATTCTAGGACCTGCCCTCCTCACACAAACGCAGAATACCCAAATCCAGTGATATTCAAATCTCATGTAAAGTTAAATAGTATTTGCATATAACCTACCTACATCCTCCTGTGTACTTTAAATACTCTAGATTATGTATAATACCTAATGTAATGCAAATGCTACATAAACAGTTTATAGATTGTATTGTGTAGGGAATAATGAGAAGAAAAACTTAGTTTGTACATATAAAATACAGATGCATTTTTTTTCCTCCATCCTCAGTTCTTAAATGTGGAACCTATGGATAAAGGGGCTGGCTGTATTTACAGTGTTCCATACAGTACTCTAAATTATTTACATGTATCAATTCATTGAATTTTTATAATAATACTCTGATGCTATAATATCTCTAAATCTTGGAGAAGTTGCATGGTCAATTATCACAGAGCCAATAATGAAAGAGTCTAGATTTAAACCCAGTGAGTCTGAACCTAAATTCTGGCCTATGAATTATTATTCAATTCTATCTTTCAATCTAGCTGCAACATACTGTTCAATGATTTAATAAAGAGATATGACTTAATCCAGTGATTGAACACAGCCAATCATGGAAGACCACTCAAAGCTTTCCAAGTGATCAGGCTTACTTGGTAGAGGTCAGAAATGAATGAAGACAATTGTTGAAATTTATTTGGTTTAAGATTTTAATATGCTACTTTTTCTTAAAGTATGATAAGCCATCATGCTAAGATACTAGTGAATATTTTCTTTGACCTAGGAAAGACGTCTTTCATCTTCCATGTACTAAGTACAGAATGCCTTCATGATTAAAGAGAGGTTTATTTTTTGGTTGAGAGTTGGTTTTGCAAATGTTCTCAAGTGATGCCCACATGTACAGTTAGCTCAATTATCCAATATGTGCATTATTTTAGGGAAGGAACCATATCTGAGTTCATTTTCATTCCATATCACACTTCCAAAACAAATTCAATCTATACCCGGGATAGTGACTATTAATTAAAGCAACTGATCCTTTTTTAGCTACCTTTGCAGACCTCTTGGTTAAAAACACTTGACAATTATTCATCAATATAAATGTATATGGGTAGTACTAGGTTTCCAGTTTATAAGTTTATGAAGATGCTCATTTAACAAATATGTATTCAGTGACAAATAAAGATACAGCACTGATTTAAATCGAAAAAAAAGGTTTCTCTTAGAGTTTTTATTTCAGAGAAAAAAGCTAGGAAATTCTGTAAATTGCATAAGATATGTAGTATGTTTAAGGGTAACTGCTTTAGAAAATAAAATGTAGCAAAGGGTCAGAGTTTCAGATAATGTGTTAGCTTCACATTACTATACCAAATATCTGAAATAAGCAACTTAAAACAGGAAAGGTTTGTTTTGGCTCACAGTTTTGAAGGTTTCCATCCTTGAAGAGTTGGCCCTGTTGCTTCTGCACCTATGGCAAGGCAGCAATGGCAGCAGCAGCATCGCAGCAGCGCATGGCTGAGATGGGAAAGGGTGAGAGGAGAAAGGTGCCAGCGTCTCACAATACCCTTCAGTACCCTAAGACCTCCCACTAGGCCCCACCTCCTATAGGTTCTACTACCTGGCAATAGCACCAAGCTGAGTACCAAGCCTTTAATGCATGGGCCTTTGAGGTATCTTGCAGATCCAAACAATAGCAGATAGGGTGATCAGGAAAGGTGCCATTAATAAGATTAAATTTTGATAATGATCTCAAGCACATAGGGAGAAAAATGCAGAAAGATGGGGCCAAGGAATTTTAGGTATTAGAAAAGGCCAAGTGCAAAAGTCCTAAGGCAGTACTACACTTGGTATATTTGAAAGCAAGCATGAAGTCTCAAGCCTAATGAGCGAGGTGGGGAATAACAGAAAATTGTGTCAGGAAAATAATGGATCCAAATGGTGCTGAGAATTACAGGTGATTTTAGAGACTTTGACTTTTTTTTTTAGCCTGTACACCCATGTTGCCTTAGCTTTTTATTTTTATTTTTTAATAGATTTTTATTAAAATTTATCCAAAATTACACAAACTTATAGGCCATTACACAAGCTTACAGGCCACACAATACATTGTGTCTTTTGCTTATGACAGCGAGACTATTAATGAGATGCAAAGATTCTGTAGCGTTTTGACAGAGTGGTATGTGTTGATTCATATGTTAATAGGATTATCCTGGCGTTTGTGTTGAGAATAGGCTGTAGGTCACAAGGTTAGGAATAAGGAGAGTGGTCAGGAGTTGCTGCAATAATCCAGGTAAGAAATGATGGGTGGTTTGGGCAATGGTGGTACAAATGAGGGTAGTAAAAAGTGGCCAGACTCTGAATATATTTGGAAAACAACATAAAATGGAGTTATTCAAAGATGAGATGTGAACTGCAAGAGGAAGCAAAGAGCCCAACATACCTGTAAGATTTTTGGTTTAAGAATTGGGGAGGCTGGGGATTTAGCTCAGTGGTTAGAGTGCTTGCCTTGCAAGCACAAGGCCCTGAGTTTCATCCCCAGCACGCACACACACACACACACACACACACACACACACACACACACACACACACAATTAGAACCATGTAGTTACCATTCCCAAAATGGGAAAACTCAAAGACACAAAATTTTGGAGGGCCAGATATCCAGAGTTCAATGTGAAACATGTTAAAGTTAACATGCTCAATGCCTATGGAAGCCACATGGGGACACAAGATTGATGTACTAAAACAATACTGAAACCTAACAGTGCCCTGGATCCTCTGAGCCCCAGAAGTAGTCTCCAGTTTGTATCACACTGAAGATGATCCAAAGGTTTCTATTTTGCAAGAGAATAGATGCTTCCATCTCTCTTTTTTGCCTCCTGAACAAAAACCAAGGTCAACATACATCCTTTGGCTTTCTAAGGGTGGAAGGAGTCCATATGCCAATGGAGCTGCAGGATCTAGCTAATATTCATAGCAGGAACTGGAGGAGTACATATGGGCTGGATCTCAGGGCTGCTGGATCAAAGGCATGGAACATCAAGTTGGATAAGGGAAAGCTGGTATAGAAGCCATCTCTCATGTTACAGGATATAACATTCTGTCAAGGACCCTAAGAGATGGTGCTAACACGCTGCTAGATTGGCTCTTGGAAGTCTAGAAAAGCAGTGGTTTATTCTAATTTAGAAATTCCAGAACTGCCATTCCAAATTATAAGGAAGTGGGCAGAGAAGTGGACATTCTTGGAATGGATATCTTAGGCCAGGAATACCCCAATAAAAAGTCATCATGATCCCTTGCCAATTCTCAGATTCAGAACCCAATGACTGAAGGAAAAGCTAGTTCCCTTTGAGGGAGGTCCCTAAAACAACAATGCAAGTCTACATAGCAAGGATTGTCCCCCAGGCCCAATCCTTCCCCAAAGGACTTGTGGCCATGTGGTTGGAGAGCAATTACTTTGGGTAAAAAGCACTGCATGAGAATTTCAACAACTGTTGAATAATGTCTGATTTAATACCTCAAGACTGAAGTTGCATTGTGGCCTTTGTTAAAGGGGGAATGGGTGGGGCAGATCCTAAATAAATTCCTGACCCAGTGGGTAGCCTGACTCTACGAACCTGCCTCTTGGTCATGTGCTTGGTCTATATTGGTCCAGACTGTGTATTGGAACAGAAATCGTATATATTGGCTTCTTGGCTAAAAGTTAAGTAAGACCTAAAGAAGTGGGACCCTAAGTGAAATGCTCTAAAACATCCCCCTTTCCCTCACCAAAGTATTAGATCCAAAACATGATATTTTGAAGGACATGGCAAAGATCAGTATCACTCTTGAAACTTCGAGGATATATGGTTGGTGGTCCTTGTCATTTTTCCATTTAATTCACCTATCAGACTGCTCAAGAGGTTGACAGTGGATTAACACAAATTTAAACAAGTAATAATTCCCAGTGTAGGTACTATGCTAGAATATAGGATCTTTGCTTTAGCAGAATAGCACAGACTTAAATACTGTATAGACTGAACATTCCAAATCTGAAACCAGAAATGCTCCAAAATCAGAAATGTTTTAATCACCAACATGCCATTACAAGTGTAAAATTCCACATCTAACATCACGTGATAGGTCACCATTAAAACACAGGTGGACTAAAAATTTTGTATAAAATTACCTTCTGGAGATATATATATACAGTACAATATATATATTGTATTTAGACTTGGATCCAATCCCCACGATATCTTATTATGTATATGCAAACATTCTAAAATCTGAAAATATCCAATACTCTTCTGATCTCAATAATTTCGGATAAATGATGTTGAACATGTACATGTAGCAGGCACTGGAGCAGTCAGTATTCCAATGATAAGAAAGGGAATGCAGAGCTGTGGTCTTGCTGAGGGCTGTACTAACTCCCGTCTTTTGTCATGGTATAGTCTGAAGGGATCTGGATAATCCACACCTCCCACAGATAATCACATTAGTAATTTATGTTGATGACATCATGCTAATAAGGATGATAAGCAAGAAGTGGCAAGTGGAGGCCACTTTTGGAGGCCTTGGCAGAACATTTGAGTTTGAGAGATAGATCATAAATACAACAAAGACTGGGAGCACATCATACCAATGAAGAGCTTAGGGGCTCAGTGGGTGGGTGCATTCTAATATGTGCCATTTACTCCCTTAAGACAAATTATTACATCTTGCATCCCCCATCAGTGACAAGGAAATATAACACAAAATTGACCTTTTTAGATTCTAGAGATAGCATATTCCACACTTGGGAATACTGCTCCAACTCATGCATTGAGAGGTGAGGGAGATGAATGGCTAATTTCAATGGGCTGCTGGGTGAGTCAAGGCAATAATGTGGGCAGCCCTGTTGCTTGGAGCATACAACTCGGTAAAGCTGTTGGCTAGTTTAGAGGTATCTTTGGTAGGAAAAGATGCTTGTGGAATTTATAACAAGATCTAGTGCAAGAGCAGCCACAAAGACCCGCAGAGTACTGAAGCAAGGTCATGTGGTTTTCAGCAGATAATTACATACTACTAGAGAAACAGCCTTGGCAAAGATGGAATCCCTCACTTATCCCTTGCTTATCATCCTTATTAGCAAGAGATCAGAGTGGACTATTATGAACTGAATTCTGTTATAGTCTCCAAGTCATAATGTCAAGCAGGTCTGAAGCAATCCATTATAAGACAGAGGGTTTAAGATTAGATTGGAACAAGTTGAGAGGGAAGAAGTAAACCATATGAGAAGATAGCCCAGTCCCTCTCACATTTGCCATGTGGTGGTAGTGCCTCATTCTCACCTCCCACAGGCAAGGCCCACGTAGAGGCTCCTGCATAACAGCTACACACAAAGAAAAAGTGTGAGATCAGTTTCTAAACAGGTTGGTTCCATAACTGAGTGGAATCTACAGAGAGTCTAACAGGTAAACACTTAAGAGTAGCTCTCTAAGGATCAAGATAAGAAACCTTCCCAATGGTCAGAGCTACAAGCAGGGCAGTGGTACATCTTGTTCCTACTTTGTATGGAGTAGCCCCAGGGGTGAAGTAAACAGCTTAGCTAAACAAGCAGGGAGATAAATGATTTAGCTGGTAGATCAAGGAAAGGAGGTCCAAGGAAGAGGCATGTGAGTGGATTTAAGAGAGTGAGGATGAAGTGTAGAGGTCTTAATCTTATGATAACAACAGAGCACACACTATGGAAAAGACATTAAACCACCACCCAGATGGAATGACGTGGTTAGGTGACGTCATGTAGTCTCTGTCTTCAGCTTCTGCAGGGCTGCTCCAATAGGGTCATTAATGGAGTACCCTCAATTGTAGAGACCGAGGTACTAGATAGACCCAATAATACAAGCTTCCACTGAGACTTATATAGGTACTCCTGCAGCCCAATGTTCAATCTTTCACAAAAGAAACACATGTTGATTCCCCCAATATGGCACCATTTCATGAGGAAACCAACTAGCTACTGGACCATTACCATGCTATGGGGATGGGCAATTCCATTTGACTGGAATTGACATTTTCTTTGGATATGAATTCACCTTCCTTGCCTTCAGAATCTCAGTCAGTATGTGAGACCCTGTGAGGGTATTCAGAATGTTTGCTCCACCAATAAAAAGTCCTCCTGCAATTCATGGGACCAAAGGACTCAATTAGGAAAATAACCACAGGAACATAACTGATACTATCTCATACCACACAGCCCAGAAATTGCTAGTGTGTTGCTAGTGGAGTAAATGAATGGCCTCTTAAAGACATAGCTGAGATGCTAGCGTAGTAGTGGTCCCTGTAAAGATCAGGTGCCTTCCTGGAGGGCATTATATAAAGACCATTATATAATTCTACATCCTCAATATATAGGTCCAAGAACTGAAAGGTTGAATTAGATATGGCTTGGTTTATGTCACAGTGAATGTGTACAATGAATTCATTTGTATATGCATACATACTAATAAATAAAATCATAGTAAAAAGAGGTGGGTGTGGTGGCATATGCCTGTAATACTAATTTTGGAAGGCTGAAGAGGAGAATTTTGAGTTTGAGATCAGCCTGCATTATAAAACAAGTTCAAGGCCAGCCTGGATTACATAAGGAGACCTTGTCTCAACAAAACCAAATCAAATCAAACCAAAACCAAAACCAACCAAACCAAACCAAACCAAAACAAAACACTGCTACCACCACCAATAACAATAATAATTTTAAAAACTGAATGGCTTGGTTACCATAACTCCGAGGGAACAATTCAAAGGATTCGTATATTTCCTACCCCTACATCCAGGGTCAGTGGATCTGAATATCCTGCTTCCCAAAGAGGTTTCTACCAGGGGACATAGTAAGAGTTCTCTTTAATTTTACTGACTCCCTTTACTTGGGCTCTTCTTCCTGAGAGATCAGCAAGAGTCACCATCCTGGCAAGAGTCACTGACCCTGATCACTGGAAACAGCACGGCTTCTATCAGATCCTGGAAAGGATATACTGTACCAGACACCCACATGGTTCACCAAGGTATCTCTTGGCTGTTTCTGACCCAAATTCAACAACAAATCACTAAGTCAGCAGGGAGGGATCTGAAGGTTGTGGTGCCAGGAGGCTTAAGTCTGAGTCATGCCACAAGTGAGCAAGCCCCTCTTGCACAGCAGAAGCACTTGGTAAGGATGAAAGGGACAGGTGGAAGAGTAGGTAAACAGCGGCACAAAACAAGTGGGCTGAGCCATGAGGGTGCAGACTGCAGAGGCTACTGTGGAATGTGACCGTCACTCCCCTTTCCTCCCTTCAAGATGACGGTGCTCATTTCCTCTACCTGCTGAGAGTGATGGGAGCTGATAGACCTTGGCTGAATACAATTAAGAAATTGTCCTCAGCCATTTAACCTCAAACCATACCCCATACCCCATAAAATTTTCGGCCATATTCACCATTGCCTTAAGGGAGAGCCAACTCTGAAAAGCCATCTAGCACCAGAGCAATCAGCAGGGTGGGCTAAGGCTTCTGTTGCAACCGTATTGCCATTCACCTGCATTGCTATTCATCTGCATTGCAATTCAATTTCTCCTTATGCCCACCCTGCCTCTCTTGTACCTAACAGGTAACGTTCCCCAAACCACATCCCTTAACCATTATGCATACGAACTTGTGTCTCAGAATCTGTTTCCTGGGTAATCTAACCAGAGACAAGGGCATGTTACGATGAGTGCTGGGGGCTGAAGGCAGGTACTGGCAGTGAGACTGGATATGGTAAGCGTGGATGTGCTATTCATCAGCACAGATATTGCTCTTGATATCCCTTGACAAAAACAAGGAAATCTTGAGAAACATAGCTAAAGTTCCTCTTGCAGGCTTAGTTCTGATCATTTAGTTTTCTTCTGCACCTCTGGGTGAGGGAGAGTAAGATGAAGCCTACAGGATACGTGGCCTTGGCTGAGGTAGGTAGGTTTGCTCTTGACCTCCTCTGAAGCCAGAAGGTGAGGGCAGAATTCATGATAATTCATTTAGGAAGCTGATAGCTATTGCCGTTTGATGGTGAAAAACATGTTAGTCTATGCGACAACGTAGTGAATTTCTTGGACAATGGTTGTCATATTGCTCCATTAGGATATCCATTCATGGTGAGTCTTTAACATTATATATATAATTTTAAAATACAAAAAATTCACAGATTTCAGTGACTTGTTATTAGATCAGTATAATAAAAACCATAAAAGTCTGTGACATTCTCTGTGAGGTGCCCATAATCTGACAAGACGGAAAGTAAATACGTGAGACAGCAGCAACTGACAGAAGATCATACAATTAAGTTTGAAAGGAGTGATACTGGCCCTACGTGACAGAGGCGGCAGGCGAGGAGGCAGGCAGGCCGGACATTCCTCTCTTGTGTTGTAATAGACACACAAGCTTATTTACAATGATCCAAGGTATCAGCCACTGAAATCTGACTCAAAGAGAACATAATTTTATGCTTTAGAAAGTTAAATTTTCAAGATCTTCCCACTGTACATCTTACAAGATGAGCAGATTATCCTAAATCCTTAGATCATCTCTGCTAAGCATTTAGACAAATGCGTAGTCATAATGTTTTCCCCTCAGACATGACTTCACATTTGGCAAAATGCTATATTCTCTCTGAACTCATTTTTATAATTTGAGGGGAGGGTCACTTTCCTTCCTGAAGCCCTCTGCCCTGGCACACTGTGCTGTGAGACACAAAAACAATCTGCACACATCTGCTTGGACCGCACTGTTAGGGAATCAGAAGACAGGACCCTGGGGGAAAGTCCAAGTTCTGCACATCCATTTGAAATAGGCCTCATGATTCCTAAGAGAGTTAACGGACCACCGAAAATGACAAATTTACTTTTATGCAGTGAAGACTGTGGAGTTGCTGTTCATTCCGCCAAGATAACCCCTGAGATTCCTGAGAAGCTTTGTGACCACGTTCATGTTTACAAAGCTCTGTCACGCCGTGGTGTGTCCAATAGTAAACCTGTAATTTAAGCATCTTCTATTACTCATGTCATAAATTCAGCATCTAATAAGTTGTTGCTATTTATCGATGGTCGGTTTGCTGTCATGGAACACTGATTCCACTGGCAAGGTTATTTGATAATATCAGGTTTATAAAAGGAGAGATGTTTCTCCACAAGGCCAGAGCTAATAGATGGTTATTTTCCTCCTTTAATTGGAATTAAGTTTTATGAATGACAAATCAATTGCTTAACATCCACAACAGAGTTTTTTCTTAATAGTCAAGCCATTGAAAACCACACTATCCTAGTGCACGGCCCTGAGTTCAATCCCTAGCACTAAAAAACCCCCCCAAAACAAAAACAAAAACAAAAGCAAAAACAAAACCCACACTGTAATAAAAATAAAAAGAGAAACAATAAGATGTTTTCTGTGAATCATGAGGAAATATTTAGGTCGACTTGAGAAGTCTCTCCACAAACTGCCTGCTACCCTCTGTGCTGAGTGAGCATCCTCCTTGATGTCATTCTAGCCACACTCAAACACATTGCTCCTATGCCTCTGCAGCATCTGGCATTTACCTGGATTATACAGTGTATCACTCTGAATTATAACGGTCTCCTTCAGAAACCTGGAAATGTTTACAGGAGAACAGAGACTGTTTCTTAAGGTCTGTGTCTTAATAAGATGTTCAGGAAATGTCCACTGATATTGAACCCCACCCAGATGGAAACATAACAAACTAGACTGCAGTAGAAACATGAATCTAGGGCATTGCCCTTTTCCAGGTGATGCATCAAGCCACCCATTAAACATAGAGCTGAGGGAGCTGGCATACCATCCTTGGGACAAGAGTTCACTGCCTCCTGTGAACTTCTATGCCAGCTCCCTTTGCCACTGAAGTGTTCTCTTGCAAGACAGCCAAGAAAAAGACAGTGGATAAGTCCCCCGTAGCCTGTGACTCAAGAAATCCTAACTGGTCTGCATGAAGACTGGCCAAATGACCACGACACTATGAACTGATTGATACCAAACTCTACTCTCGGAGAATGTATTCCAACCGTGCAGTTCGCAAGATAATTAAATCTTTACACAAACTAAAGTGTTTTTTTAAAATCAGCTATTCAATGATTAACTGAAATACAAAACTATAAACCAAAATATGGAAAACACCTTAAAATATAAATATAAAATTTCTCCAAAAGTAATATATATTTTAAATAATGTGATTACTACCAGACTCCTTTTAATTGCCTATAGATAGACTGAATGCGTACAGCCACAGCTTAGTTATACAAAATATAAACAGTTCTCACATTATTTTGTATACAAAAGCACATGCATTCAATTTTTGTACATTCACAAATACCTAGTTTTAAAAGAAAAAAAGTGTTTCCTCTTAATTTCCCTACATATTATTTTACCTAATTTCAAAACAGCAATTGTGCTTCCAGAAGAGATTTCAGCTAGCAGAATATGCTTGCAAGAAATGGTCCACTTAAAAGCTGAGGGGCTGCTTGGAGAGGTTGGAGAAGAAGGTTGGGGGCAGAAGGGAGGGTTGTGGAAAGGTGCTTGCTCCTCTTTCTCTTCCCTTCCCACATAACTGTTAGATTTATAAGACTGCAAAACCCCAGATGAGGGACTAACCAGCTCAGTTATCTCCTGTGGGAAGATCCTGTAAATCAAGTCTCAAACAAGAAAACTCTTAAATACAATATCTTCATATTACGAACAGTCCTCAGTTTACCATAGTACAACCTAATGACTTTTTTACTTTACAGTGGTACAAAAGTGATATGCATTTGGTACAAACCATACTTAGGATTTTGATTCCAAATCTTTCCTAGGTTAGTGCCACACGGTATGATCTTTCTCAGGATGCTGGGCAGCTGTTGCAAGTGCCCAGTTAGCTATATGATCCCAAGGTGAAGAACTGATAATCTACAGTGTTGCTAAACTAAGAAGTTTGGTATTTTAGATGTATTACATGCATGTTCAACATACACTGTTTTCAACTCAAAATGGGTTTATCAGGATGCAATCTCCTCATAAGTCAAAGAGCATCAGTATTTTCAAATCACTTCCAGGAATGAGTAGAAAGCTCACCATTTAATCAACATCCTATTTTATTTGGTTTATGTCCTTGTCAGTTTTGTAAGGACTGACATCCTGGACATCTTCTCCCTGATCATATGACTGGAACTTCCCAGCAGCTATCAACTATCTGTTACTTATCTTCTAGGCATTGTGGAGCACTTTTCTGTAATTGGGGAGACATAGAATCCTTGTGTGCACATTTCTAAGAAAAGGAGAAATGGGTAACTTTTCCATACATGTTGGACTTCAAAGTAAATTGCAGTTATTTTAGAAATAAAACAAGAACTTTACATTTTGCAGAGCTGGATTCAGGAATAGAAAAAATTTCATTTCAGCTCTCATGTTTGAATGATGACATCAAAATGAGTAAGTGACAGTGTGATATGTACTTAAAAATGTTACTCCTGAACAAAAAACAACAAAGGTAATTAATGCATGTACCTAAACTCAAGTCCATGAAAATTAGTCATAGAACTCAGAGGGGAGAAAGGTTGTTGTGGATAATTTAAAAAATTATCTGTATTATGCACCATGTCCAAACCTATCAAAGCCCAAGGTTCCTATTCATGTTTGGGAGGCAGGCAAATCTTTACTAATGAAAATGGTCTTATTTATTTACAAAGTAAAAATTATTAACTGATGATAAGTTGGGAGTCTCTTTGTTTCTGTGAGCCAATCACCTCCAGGAAAACTCAGACCAGGGCCGACCAGGGTCACATAAATAGCATGGAGTTAATTTAGGAGGGTTTTAAATGAAGACTGCCATACATAAAGGTATAGTTAGTCCTGGGGTGAATAAAGTACAGATATCCTTCTGTTCCCTCATATGAACACTTAGGCCAGAAATTTGAAGACAGAAAGAGAAAATGGAAAGAAGGACAGGTGAGACAGAGAGAATGTGACATGTAAGGCAAAAGAGAGAATAAAATAAGGAGGCCAGAAAGAAAGAAACGAAATGAGCACATGAGACGGTGCACACATGGACACGCATGTGTAGTGTGTTTGTGGTGTGTTGGTGACAGTTAGTCAAAGTCTAGCAGAAAGAAAGACACACAGAAATCCAAAGAGAGAAAGACTTAGAAACTCACTGAGGAAAAATGAAACAAAAGGCATATACCCCCATACACAGACAGAACAACTTCCAGTAATATGAGTAATTTAACAGGTTTTTTGTTTGTTTGTTTGTTTACTTTCTAAGATTTTTTTTAACTGTATGGCTGTTTAAATTTAGTATTTTAAATGTCAATTTCATTTCTTATGTTTACTTGCATGTGGAAATTTGGTTCATAAGTCTGGGTTCTTTTTTAGTTCCTTGAACCAAAAACTAGAAACCTACAGACATGCACAAGGTCTTTGCTAAATATGATACAGAATTGCTTGATATTGGGAATATTTCTATTTAACCTTCTCAAATTCAACAAAATACATCATGAGTCATTTGACAACACACTAGCTTACTGGAGTAATATTTAAAAGGAACATGGAAGGGAGAGGAGGGGAAGGGGAGAAGGGGGGGAAAACCAAGATGTATCATGTACAGGTACAAAATAACCATGTTGATTATGATCATTATGTATACAATGTACCAATACATGTTCTTGGTAAAAATAAAATAAAATAAAATAAAAGGAACATGATGTGTTGAAATAGTCAAGTGAGTACTAAATTAGTAGGGATCACCTACTTTTGAAGTATTATTATAATTGTGTATGTATAAATGTATTTGTAATATCTATGTGTGTGACTGTGTATATGCATACATATGTACACATACAAATGTTTTAGCAGCCAAGTATCCCACTGAATCAGAAATAACTTGCTTTTAAAGGCTTTCCCAGATTTAGAAGCACTCAACTAAAAATAAAGCCTGCACATCCCATATGTAACCCTGACTCTTATGGGCAGATCTATGCACTCCTTTGCAATACCAGATTTACTGGAGACAGCCCATCCCTGGCCCTCCTCTTTCTAGTTCCTCCTCTGGGGAACTGCAGGGACCCACCTTTCTGGTCTCTCCAGTACTAACAGGGTAGCCTGCTATTTCCACTCCTCATTCATGGTAGAAGGTACCATGTTGCCAGTGTTTACACTTTAATTTAATATTCTATCACATAATCTTTTTTGTAACAGTTCATATTCTCAGCCATGCTAAAATTTAGTTGCCATGGTAAAATGTTGAGATGTGGGGTCTTTAAGAGATGATTAGACCATCGGCGCACTGCTTTATGAGTCGGTTGAGGTCATGATCCCAGAAATAGGTCAGTTTTAGAAAGGGGGAGTCTAGTCCCTTTTCTTCTTTCTCTTTTCATATGATGCCTTCTGTTATGGAATAACACAGCACAAGAACCTCATCTGACTTGATTTCGTGACTTCGGGCTTTGTGGCCCATAGAACTGAGAGCCATTTACCTGGTCGCTGGTATGCTGTTAAGGTTGCAGAATATAGACTAAGACACTTTCTGGGAGTGCAGCAACTGGTAACACGGTTCTAAACCAGTGCTCATAGTGTGGGCAGTGGCAGCCACGCCACAGTGCTCAGTGTCAAGTGAGGTAGGGCACACAAATGTGTTTGCAGAGTTTCTGGGACACAGGCAGTACTGGGGGCCAAGACAAAGCTAGATGAGGACATTCGCTTTACCATTCAATCCACATGTTAGTTGGACAGACACTAGAAACTATTCTGCAAGTCACTGTTTATAAGGACTTCCTATGGCACAGAGGGATCATGAGGTTGCAACCTGTTTACAGGTTTGTTCTACCGCATTTCAAGAAACTATGCTATATCTGTTAGATATGGCAATTAAGTTGAACATCAAAGCTTGAGTCATTAAACCATAAAATTATAAAAAATGAAGACATTTGACTCTTGGGATATGTACTTCCTCTTGACGCATAATTTTTCACTGCTTTTAAGATTATGAGGATATTTTGTTAGAGATGGACAAGTAAAAGTAAGTCCCAAGTAATTGGAAGAATTGTTTCATATGGATGCAAGGGACAATCCCTGTCCTACCTAGCCACCCACATCCACAGCAACCCAAGAACTAGCCTGCTGAGATGGTCTGCAATTCTGTCTAATGTGCCCATCTCTACAGAGAACCTGCTCTGTGGCAGTGAATTCCCAGGTGGACATATTCTCATTCTGCAGACCCAGGCAGACCCCGGCCAAGGTGAACTGCTTATCCCATTATGCTCCTTACATAAACCTATTTTATAGACAATATCATGATATTGTTTTCATTACCTTTAGGTTTTTATCTTTCAAAAACTTGAGTCCCTGTGCCTCATTCCAGTGTCTTCTAGAGTACACAGTACACAGTTATTCAAACTTTTCATTAGCATCAAATTATGTGCCAGGCACTATTCTAGAAGTTGTGGCTATTATTAATGACACAAGAGATAACAATGCCTCTTCACACAAAACATACATTGTTGTACAGGCAGATGGACTAGAAAGAAAATCTATACTGGTTGGATGGATCTCATGCAAGAAGATAAAAAAAGTTTTCCTGAAAAAAGAAGAGGCAAGGGGAATGAGGAAACCTGAGTTTTAAACTAAAGCGTCTAGTAATTTAAAAGGCTGAGGTCAGGGAAGCCCTCGCTGACAGAGAGGCATTTGAATAAAGACCTAAAGAAAGAGGGAGTGAGACACAAGACTGTGTAGCAAACATCTTCCAGGCACAAGGACAAGCACACACAGGCCTGAGGCAGTGGTAGATCTGCTGGATGGAGGAGGAGCAATGGAGGAGCAGACAGCACAGGCTAGATGAGTGATCTCACATTTTCCTTTGGAAAAAAAGGGTGAGGGGACCCACTGGAGGGTTCATAATTGGCTTGTGAAGTCATGGCAAGAAAGAACAGAAGCGGGGAAGTCTAAGAAGAGGTGCCTAACCATACTTCATGGTGAGCAAGGATGGTCTTGCAATCTAGTAACAGCATTAGAGGTGGTGAGTATTGATCAGATTGACAGCTTATTTTGAAATTAAAGGCATCATAACATTTGGACAGATTGGATGCAGTGTCAGAAGAAAGGAGTCAGGATGACTCCAAGGTTTTTGGACTTCCACATGTGTGGACACAGGCAGGCTGTAGTCTGGTTTATGGGAGAAGATTTCGATTCTGAGTTTGCATGTATGAAGTGTGAGATACTCCTTGGGTCCCCATTCGGAGAGGACCACACAGTCTGAGGTTCAGAGAAGACAGAGGAGCTGGAGATGTAAATTTACTTTCATGCAAATGTACAGAAAACCAGCAGGAGATCACCAGGGAATCACTGACAGAGAGGATCAAGGGTATATCTTGGGTCTTTAAATTTGGGGGATCTGATTTTCTTGAGTTCTTTATATATTTGAGATGTTAGTCCTTTGTTGGAGGAATAGCTGGCAAAAATTTTTTCCCACTCTGTGGGTTGTCTCTTCACTCTGTTGGTGGTTTCTTTTGCTGTGCAAAAGCTTTTTAATAAGATTAAATCCCAGTCGTTGATTCTCTGTGATATTTCCTGGGCAATTATGGATTTGTTCATAAAGTCCTTGCCTACACCTATGTCTTCGAGAGTTCTACCTATTCTATATTTCAACAGATTTAGTGTTTCTGTTTTAATATCTAGATCTTTGACCCACTTTGATTTTAGCTTAGTGCATGGGGAAAGATAAGGGTCTAGTTTTAACCTTCAGCATATGGAAAGTCAGTTTTTCTGCACCATTTATTAAAGAGGCTATCTTTCTTCCAGTGAGGTTGTTTGGCCCCTTTGTCAAAGATAAGGTGACTGAGTGATAAGCTCAAGTTATTTCTAGGTAAATGGATGCATCTTGAGACCATACTCTTAAGGTAAATAAATCGGACACACATGTTTAAATACTGCATTGTTTCTCCGGCGTGAGAAACTGAAAGTGTAAATAAAGACTAAAATGTGTTATATTGGGCAAGGGAAGACAATGTTCAAATGGGAAAGGGAACAATGGAGGGGGTGGGGAAAGGAAAAGAGGGACAAGAGAAATAAAAAATGGAAGGAAAAATGTAAATGAAGCTTTTGTAAATAAGGAGGGAGGAGGGCTTGGAGAGAGGGGAGGGGAATGGGCAAAAAAGAAGCAACAAAGTATATCATGTATAGGTACAAATCCCCTATGATGAATGTTACCACTATATACATCTAAAATGTACCATTAAAATAAATTTTTTTTTTTAAAAAGGATATACTTTGGAAAGTCCAGTGTTTAGAGATTGGGGTCTGACAAGGAACAAGCAAACAGAACTAAGGAGAACAATCTGAGAGTTAGAAGACCAGGGCACATGTCCTGTTGGGGGGTCAAGTTTCCTTGAGAATGGCCATGGGAGATGAGCCTTCCAAACCTGCCTTCAAGTTTAGGACAGACAGTAGGCTTCATTCAGCTTTCACATGCCTCAGGACTCAGGATCCTTAGGGAGCTCTGCAGCAATTACCACAAGCACTTTGAGGAATCTAGAAGTCTACATTCATTCTGTTCTCACAGGAGCAGCCTGGTCTACCCAGTGATTTCCACACTGGGACAAGGCAGAGAGCATGTTCCCAGGGGCATAATGCAATTGTTTCCCTGCACAAGTTACTTCCCTTTCCCCTGACTTTGCAACGAGTCCCAGGAGATACCTTTCCTACCCACTCTTTGAGAATCATCCCTATATGAGTCTCCCCAAAAATGGCGATATGTTCCTCCACCTCACCCTGAGAACCAAGGCGAGGCTTGGGAAGAAAGCCCAGCTCAAATGGTGCTCTCCATTATCTGCACTGCTCTGTAGCTGGCTGCCCCAGCCTTTGGTTTCTTCTAAACATTACCAAGTCCTAGAAAGATCTTTGCTCTGTGGCCTTGTGGGATGAGCCCAGCCGCCTGTCCACAGTCACTTAGCTGATTCCTGCACACAGCAACTCAGGAATGGGCAGTGTGAGTTTCTGTTCCAGTTTTGTTTCCTCTTCCTGACTGAAAGTGACCAAATGAGATGAAGGGAGACAGTAACAGAATTAAGCACAACTCATTTTTATATTTGATACTTTGATAAAACATATTGATGGGGGAAGAGCCTCACTGATAGTAGAAAAATGGATTAGAAACAAATACACAACAGGCTGATTATAGTTGAGGGGCCAATAGAAGTTTGGCTCACTGAACAGTCCTGGCTTTAACGGAGAGGAACTAGATAACTAAAATGGTGGCTCTCATGTTAGGTGTTCTTATCACAAGTAAAAAGGCAGGACTAAGGAATGATCTTAGGAATTTAGAAGGAAAGTTGCTGGTACTTTTAAGATGGTTGTGCAGAATGAACAGATTAAATAGAAATGTCTTTATAATGAATTGCTAACATTATTTTCAAAATAAACAGTGATAGGTAATGTAAGTTAAAATATTTCTCAAGTAACAACATGTACTAGGACTATAGCAAATAATGAAATAGATTCCTTTTCCTTTAAAAAGGTTTGTGGGTATATAAAAATGCAGAATTACATACGATCAGTTAAAGTTTTTATATGATTTGTTCCTTTTCTATTGTCTCCCCAACAAAACTATGAACCCAAAGGCAGAGATCTGCTTCCTTTTGAATGAGAGGACAGATGGATGAATGAATAACACAACAGCTATGAACCACTCAAAGTACTCAGTGTTTAAAACAGTCAAGTAGAGAAGTGCTTCAGAACACAATGGAAAAAAAATATTAGCTTGGGAGATCATGGAACATTTCACGGAGGAGACAATATTAGTCTTGAGCCTTTACGTGATGAGTACAAATCCCACAAAGGAAAAGACGAGGAGGAGAAGTCTGTCAGGAATGCCCTGTAACAGAGCTGAGATGGAAAGAATGCTTCGTAAAGTGAAACATAAAAAAGTAGCCTTAGGTGCAGAATTTCCTTAGAAAATGCCTTGGTGATGAGATTGGAAGAACAAAAAATTTGGGGGTTGTGAGAGCCTAGAAACAAAAAGAATATTCTCTTATAGGGAGCAGAAAATTAACCAGGAGAAAGATCATGCAAGGAAAATTCTCATGTGAAAATATCACCAGTGAGAAGTTGAAAGGCAGAGAGGAACTGAGAAAATACAGCTGAATAAAGCAAGAGGTTAAACTTCAGTTTGCTTTGAGATGGAGGGGAGAGGATAAACCCAGAGGCCAGGACTAAAAATGCTAGATAGAAAAATGTGTCCTGGGAGGTAGACTCTGTGGAGATGCAAAGGGATTCTGAGGATAGGGGTGGGTGGAGACTAGAGAGAGGTGAGGAAAAGGAGAAGTAAAAGGATCAAGAGATATGTATATGTACCAATCCCCATGATGCATATATTTATTATGTATCACAACCATATACTATTAAAAAAGTGAAAATAAAAAATGTTTCCTTAGTCAAGATAGCAGCAAGACTTGACCTTTGAACACACCTTCAAGATCACCCACTAGTCTGTGACAGCACCCCCAGAACCCAGGGAAGCTCTTAACCCAGTGTTCTCTCCATTACACAAACTAGTCAGATTCCAGTAAGGGTTTGCATTAGGGTTATAAGAAATGACCTAGTCACAATGTTTGGTTCTAGGGAATGAATCTGTCAACACTGTGCACATATTTATTTCAGCATATACATTAAGCAAGAAAAAAATGACAAGATGTTAGAAATAATGTTTGCAGTCATATAGCATAATTGAAATGGGACCTCAAATATGCATAGCTTATTTAAAAGGTAACATTAAGAAATGAAGTCTCTTCTCGATGATTTCAGTTCATGCATTCTTTCAAAGAAGACTGAGGAGAAATGAGAAATGGTGTTAAATGATTTTGTGTTGTACTGGGGATGCTCAGAAGCACAGGAAGTTAAGGAGATGGGGAAAAAAAGAAAGAACTAATGAAATGCCTGAGCAAGCTGACAAGAAGCTCAGCATCATACTTCACCAAAACTGCAATAGAGTCATGTGACACCAGAACTGACAAAGATTTTGAATCTTGTTGAGTCACAGTAATTAAATGGTCTAAGAACACAGTCTAGATGGCTATTAAATCATCTATGAAGGCATATAAAATGGTGTTTAAATAGTGTCTTTAACAATACCATTCACAGTTGCATCAAGAAAAATGAAATACTTAGGAATCAACCTAACTAAAGAAGTAAAAGACCTCTACAAAGAAAACTACAGCAGTCTGAAAAAACAGATTGAAGAGGACATCAGAAAATGGAAAGATGTCCCTTGTTCCTGGTTAGGCAGAACCAATATTGTTAAAATAACCATACATCCAAAACTGTTGTACAGATTCAATGCCAAACAGCATACTTTACAGTATTTTGCCAAACAGCAAAATACCAACAGCATGCTTTACAGATCTAAAGAAAACAATCTTAAAATTTATGTGGAACCAGAAGAAACTCTGAATAGCAAAAGCAATACCGGGCAATAAGACCAGAGCAGGTGACATAGCAGTGCCAGACTTCAAGCTATACTACAAAGCAATAGTAATAAAAACAGCATGGTACTGGAACAAAAACAGATATGTGGACCAATAGAACAGAATCGAGGACACAGAAACTTCCTCAGACATATTCAAATACATGATCTTTGACAAAGGGACCAAAAACACACGTTGGAGGAAAGATAGTCTATTCAACAAGTGGTGTTGGGAAAACTGGTTATCTGCTTGTAGAAGAATGAAACTGGATCCATATTTCTCACCATGTGCTAAATTAAAATCAAAATGGATCAAAGATCTAAATATTAAAACAGAAACATTAAACCTTCTGGAAGACAAAATAGGTAAAACAACTGAAGACATAGGAGTAGGAAAGGACTTTCTAAATAGACCATTGATCACACAGGCAATAGCAACAAGAATCAACAAATGGGATTAAGTAGAGTGAAGAGAAAGCTTATAGAATGGAAAAAAATCTTTGCCAGCTACTCCTCAGACAGAGGACTACTATCTAGAATTTTAAAAAATTAAACCACCTAAAATTAATGACCCACTCAAGAAATGGGCTAGAGAATGAATAGACACTTCACAGTGGAAGAAATATGAATGGTCAACAAATACATGAAAAAATGTTCAGCATCTTTGGTCATTTGAGAAATGCAAATCAAAACAACACTAAGAATCCATCTTACCCCGGAAAGAATGGAAATCATTAGGAAATCAAACACTAACAAATGTTGGCATGGCTATGGTGAAAAAGGAACTCTCCTACATTGTTGGTGGGAATGCAAACTAATACAACCATTATACAAGTCAGTATGGGATTTCTCAAAAGCCTGAAAGTAGAATTCTCATATGACCCAGCCATTCCCCTACTAGGTGTCTTCCCCAAAGAGCTAAAGACATCACACTATAGCAATACTTACATACCCATGTTTATAGGAGCACAATTTGTAACAGCTAAATTCTGGAAGTAGCCTGTATTGTACACCCATCAACAGATAAATGGAAAAACAAAATGTGGTATCTATATATAATGCAATACTACTCAGCTATAAAGAATGACAAATTAGAGTCACTTATAGGAAAATGGATAGACCTGGAAAACATAATGTTGAGTGAAATAAACCAGACTCACAAGTTTGAATATTGTATGGTATCACTCATTTGAGTGAGACAAAATACAAACAAAGAAAATGGTAAATAATAGGTATAAAAAGACAAAGGGCCAGATCTCACCCAATAGGCAAAGGGTCCAAGGGAACAAGAAGAGGGAAAAGGATGAAGGGAATGAAATTCAGAGGAATAAAGATATTCTAAAAACAAGAAACCTAGTAAGTCAAACTTAAAACAGTAACACATACACTAGGTACTACAGTCAACTTTATGTAGTTTTGACTTAATGCTGCATCTATGTGGTTGTTTGCATTGCTCGTTGTTATACACAAAATGCACCATGTATTATGGTCTGTAAGTTTGTGTAATGATCTGTAAATTTGTGTAATTTTGGATAAATTTTAATTTTAAAAAAGTGTCCTTATCCAAACATCCTTACCCATTCTTCATGATACATGAAGAATATTTAAGGACTATCTGATTAATTTTAAACACTTCCAAGAGACAAAAACCAAGTCTCCCAGATCAAAGCATGTGCTTTTTGCTTCACTACTCACAAAGTAATTTCTTTATTCTGCTACTCTCCATCAAACAGAAATGGAAACACTCATTAGCATTCCCCAATAATTCATAGATGAAAATAATTCCAAAGAAATTCAGATTCAACTTTTTATCAACGTCTGCTCTGCCACTGAACAGTAGCAACAAAGAGAAGAGCTTTGTTAAGTAAGCAGTGAGTTCTAACCTACAGTCCCCGAACCTTGAGCTTCTCAAATTTTAATATGCACATTAATTTCTTACAGGTCTTATTAAAAGGCTGATGCAGTAGGTCTGCCATGGAGTCTCAGAGTCTACATTTCTAATAAGCTCCCAAAGATGCTGCTGAGGACTGCTGCTCTGAAATGGACACCTTGAAGGTCACCTTTGCGGCCCAAATTGAAAGTGACTTTTTGTCTTGTTGCCCACAGCACTTTGCCTGTGTCACCACCAGTGATGTTATTACATAACTCTCTCGGTTTATTACTGATGCTGTTAGTTATGCATCCACTGCAATACCTAATACTATGCTGGAACAGAAGCAGCACTGAGTGGACAAGTAGCAAAAGACACATTCATTCCACAGTCAAGAGTGCAAATTCTGCCATGTAAAAAGATGTGTGTTACAAGAAGAAAAAAGCTCAGTGGACAAAAACATTATCTCTGGTGGTGAACTTCGGAAAATCCTAAAGGAATGCAGCAAGTAAACCCTCACATGCACCCTGATGTTTTACAGTTCTGATTTCTAGACAGGTTAGTGTTTAGACTTTAGACTTGTAAACTTTGGTTGACAGAAGCCATCAATACCCTTGAGGTAATGTTTGAGTACAGAAGGAAAAAAGATAAAGAAAATAAAGCACCTTTCCTGAACTTAGTTTGTGAGTTAAATGCAGATAGTATCATTCGTCCCAACTGCTTCATAGGCTTGTTGCATGCATGCAATTAGATATTGTGCACATTGTTTCAACAACTCATTTAATATGCATCTATTGAGGGTCCACTCAATAGCAAGTTCAATGCTAAATGCTAAGAGGCTATGCTAATGCATAAATACACAATACATGACAGCATTACAGTTCACTGCATTTTCTTGTTAAACAACCAACTCCTTTTCATGTTTATTCTTGTCAAAAGCTTCCCTGATATATTTGAAGGTACATTTCTATCCTAGTAAAAATTGTACAGGAAACATAACATAATCTTCCTAGAGGGCTTCAGTCAGTGTCAGGACACCAGGTCTCGTGTGGACACGGAGCATCTGAACTACTCAGAGGTGTGGACCAGGAGGGTGGAGGGGGCGGGCAGACTGGCCATGTATAATTCCCCCCACCCCCGCATGGATCCTGTTCTTGTGTGCTTCTAAAATAAATCCGTACCATCAGCAACTTTGGTTGTCACTTGGCGTCCCCACAAAGTGGCTTTTTGGAAAAATGGATTGCTCTTTAAGTGTCAGTTTCTTGGGTTCTAATTTACAGGTTTGGCCAGAATATTTAGAAAAGTATATTACCAACACGAATATAGTAAATATGCTACTAAATATCCAAAACGTGCTGTGAGCCTTGGAAATGATAGTGATGAAAGGAAAGAAAAAGGTTTCTCTGTTCTTTTATCCAAACTCATAATAGATTTGTGGAATGCTTACTATTAAAAATAAGTTTCAGTTCATTTTTTTCCTTTAGTTGTTGGCTCCCACGTATTTCGTGCAATAGGTAAGTTCTAATAAAATCATGACTACTAAAGGAAACTCTATTTTCAAAAAAACAGAGAAATTGGAAAGTAAGCTATCGAGTATTACAATGTTCAACTAATGAGGAATGAAGTAAGACAGAAGGAAAAAAATCACTTAAATCTGTAAGTCACAAAAGTTTTCACATACTGATGAAATGTTATTGCTAAATCTGTAATAGCTCATAAAAATTTAGCAACTTAAAACTTACAAAAAGATGCCAAATGGTGCAGTTTTAAACAAAGGAAAAAATAAAATAAAGTAAAATAAGTAAAAACAAGCATCAACCTTAAAATTTGCATTACAAAATTTAAGCCAACAAATTGGTCAGTAGCAATAAACTACAAGAGGACAGTGGGATTTAACTCTAATGTATTTAAGAGTCTTGAATTCATTTGTCTCTCTAAGGACTCACACAGGAAAGCCATTTCAGAGGCCAGAATATATTTTCCTAATTAGAAGAAGGGGTTCAACTGGCATAAAACACTTTGCCAATGCATGAGACAATTACCAATATTAGTAGATGCAATACCATGAGGTTCAGATTAAGGATAATAGTAATAAAAGAAAAGAGCAGAGATAATGCAATGGTCATGATTTAGAAAGACAGAAGACAGGTTTCTCAACATCACCTATAACCTGAATTGTGCTGGAGGAAAGGCTGAAAATGCTAATAAGGAATATGATTTAAGGTGGGCCTGTGGTTATAAATTGCTTTTTTAATGGTGATGATAGTAGCTGACACAGAGTATAATAAGAAGATGAGAATGTCAGTATCAATTTTTATTAGTGCCATGAACAATATATAGTATATTTAAATTAGCTTCATTTGTATTAGTATTTTTGTAAGTAGTCTCTCGGGAAGCAATAACATATCTAATGCATTCTAAAAAGAAGGACTAAATAAAGTTGCCAATATTCTCTACAAAATAGCCATAACTTTTACACCAGGGAAAATATGCTACATTTCCTAGGGATACTCAGAATTCGGGCATGTGGCTATGATTTTGGACCATAACAAATTTAAATTTGTAGTAAATTGGAAGAGCAATTATAGAGAATAGATAAATTTATACAAAGTTGCACAAAAATTAAAAAGACACTAAAAATATAAGCTTTCATATAGATTAATACTTTCCCCCAAGATTTATATAGGACTTTAATTTGATTCTATTTCTGGGTCAATTTAAGCCACTTAAGAAGTAGCTTGGCACCCATTCAGCCTAAGCACAATAATTCTGTTTAACATAAACAATAACAAAATTTAAAATGATTGGTTAGTAATTTCTATAAACTGGTTCTTATTAAAGAAAAATAGGAAAATTTGTTTGTGAAATTTCCCAGCAATTATCACCATCTTTCTGAATTGCTCTATTAACAAATTAGGTAGAATGGAACATTTGACAAAAGTAATTTTTAGAGAATTAGGATAATAGGAAACATTATTATTTTTAGGCAAAATATATTCTTTTTCCAAAGTTTAGAAAATGAGGCTGTTGAAAGTTAACCCATAAGGTTTAAAAAAGGGAACTTTGAAAATTCAGCTGGTCGAGGACCTGAGCTATGAAATACTTCTTTTGTGTGTATTCCAAACAGTATGATCTGTGGACGACAGAAGGAGGAGCCTGAGGATGAAAAGCTGGCCTGAGAGCCAGACGTCTGGATTACTCAGTAGTTGTGTACCCTCGGACTATTTACATAAACTATTTATTTTACTTTATTCCACAGAACATTGAAATAACCAGTTTCACCCTTATAAGGTGATTGTGAGAATAAAATGAGATAATCTAGTGATCAAGGAAGCCCAAGAGTATATGGCACAATATGAGTCTGGTTTTCCATTGGTATATATGATAATTAACTTTATAAGGTCTTATAAGATAAATAAATGAATCTGATGCTGGAAACATAAAAGGAGGTAGGGGTAGGATGAAGGGAATTGAAATATGTTGTACACATGTACCAATTCCCTACAGTGAATGTAATTATTATGTACTGCAAATATGTACTAATAAAAGTCAAAAAAAGAGTACCTGGCACATAAAACCTCAATAAATATTAACTTTATATAATTGTTAATGGTAATTAACAATTAGCATTTTAAACAGAAATTTCTGTACCTTAATAGAAATTTCTATTTCTGTACAAATTTATTTTAACCCCCCTCATGTATTTGCTTTCTCCCTGGTAATTCCTTTTTCTTTCTGAATTATATACTTATACTTAGGTCAATGCACACACATTAATTCCTTAAAAATTCTCTTTTTTTCAAGTTACACATCATCAAAAGGTTCTCTTTTCTGCCTCTGAATGGCCTGATTTTCTATAATGACTGACACAGGTCAGTCCCATGATAGGTGAATGCACCACATGATCACAGGTACACCAGGGAGGTATCACAGGTGCTGAAAACGTGGTATATCTTAAGCACTGATCACTTCAAACTTCTCTTGGTCCATCTACAGGGCACATGAATTCCTCAGAAAGATAGAAATTCTATATGACAGCAAGTTTAAAGCAAGAATTTGAACAAGCCAAGTAGTTCAATAGTTTGATCTTGCTCGCAATGTACACTATATATCCTACTCTTTTCAAAGTACTTTAAAAATTAAAATTCTTAATGATGACATTGATAACCCAGGCAGGACCACAGAATTCCTTCTGGCAAATTCCCGCAGAGAAGAGCATCAACATGAAGTCTAACAGGTATTCCACTACACAGTAGGCCAAGACCAGACAGAAGCAGTCAAAGGAAGCAGGGAAGGAGCTGAGAGAGCCTGTACTCCAGGGAATCGGGCGCACAGTTGCCTGAAGAAGGAACTCTGAATTGTTGAGGTGTACTTTCGAAATAGCAGGTGTATTGAATACTGTTGCGCATCCTCCTCTTCTCAAACATTTCCTGGAGGAGCACATATAGATCATTGCTGTTTTTAGAATGGTGAGCTGAATAGTGGGTTTGGGACTTTCTGGATTTGGAACAGTAAGGCTAAAAAATAAATGGATAAGAATATCATCTTCTTTCTGACAGAAAATGTATCCTAATCCTAAACATGTGTTTCTCTTTTTTAAAATGTACTTTCTTTTTACTATAACTTGACAAAGACTCCAAAACAAAATTCAATTGGAATGTATTCTGTAACAAACACATAGGGTAGAATTTTGGGGATATCGTGTAAGGTGTTAGTATTGATTTATGGCATCTTAAGTAGAAATGCATAGACCCATTCATGAAACCTAGTTGTCACATTATCTTCTGAAGTTTAGGTAAAATACATAATATGGTTACTTGACAGAATTATCTAATTATTTTAAACAAAAAAGTAGATAACTTAGAATCAGTTAACCCATTAATCAGAGGTGACACTGACCAGTGCAAAATCCAACCGATCATACAAGGTACACAGAAAGTGTGTGGCAGCCCATCTCCATAAAGAAAAGTGGGAAACTCCTCACATTACAGCAAAATGTTGTGTTTTATTGTCAGAATATTAGATCAAATTGTTTTGGCTCCATTATGGATATGGCTGGTCCCCTTCTCTGCTTCTTTCGTGTGTAGACAGCACAGGTGAAATAAGCCCTTTGGCTTATTTCTTAATCTAAAACAAGGATTCTGAGGCTTAAGAAATACAAATCATTCTGATAATTAAAGCCAATCAATATAAGGAAAACTAACACAGGGCAGATCTTACCTGAGTTCCTGGATTAGAGAATCCATTGGCACTGTGGATAAAAATAAAAAAGAAAGCAGATGACTTTTAAAACTTAATGATTGAACCTTTTCATCCACTTAGAGATAATAACCAAAATAAATGGTTAGTACAGACCCCACTTGGTTTCTCACTTGGTGGGCTGATCATTCTCTTGTTCTCATCCTTTGGAGTTAAGAGGACAGCTGAGTATGTTCTAAGACTCACTCTGGGTTCGGGGCCTTGACTGGCCCTGCGTCCTGACAGTCATAGGTTAGATCTTCCACAAACCTGTCATTAGAGCTTCATTGAAAGTTATAGGAACACAAACGACTTGCATGAACTTTACAATGAAACTTATTTTTAATTTTTAATAGAAAATTATTCCAAAAAATTAAAATTTTTTTGTAGTGCTGGAGTTTGAACCCGGGAATTCCTACATCTAGACAAGAACTCCACACCTATCACCAAAATTACATGTTGAATGAGGCTGAACAAGTATTCATATAAAACTGGCAAGGCCTTACTATGTGAATAAATCCCAAGATTTGATTCCATAAACTTCCTACACACAAGAAGAGAGGAATAAGATTCAGGCATGTCAATACCAACAACCTTTTAAAAATGAGGAGCTTATAGAAAAAAGAGCTTTGGTTTTTCTGACTGAAAAGCTGGGAACTAAAGGAGCTCATGTTTATAAATACCTGCCTACACCGAGGATAAGCAGCATATGGAGGGAGACAACAGGTGGTTTTCAAGATTACTCACGCTTCATGAGAAACAGTCGTTTCTCTTCTAGAAGAACATTTTGGCTCTATTTAAGGGTGTGTGCACGTGTGCCAAAAGAATTCAAAGTCCAAAAAGAATTACAAATTAAAAGCCCCACATTTTAAAAGTGTGATAGAGTAGCGTGTTTTGAGACATCAATATAAAAAATTTGAAGTACACAAATACAATCTCTAGAATTTTGATACACACAGCAAGCATGAGTTTATCCTGAAAATGAAACAAATCCTTTTTCTTAATTCATATCCTACTAAGAAGTTTGCTGCATGAAATTTTAGTGTCTAGGAATACTACATTTCAAATAAGAGACACTAGAATGTGGTTAATTTAAAGCTGAGTGTGGTATGATGGTGCATGTCTATAATTCCAGCATTCAGGCAGCTGAGGCAGGAGGCCAGCCTCGGCTACAAAGAGAGTTCAAGCCTGGCCTGGACTAATAGCAATGCCTTGTCTCAAAAAACAAACAAACAAAATAATGTGTTCACTTTAAGACTAATGTAAACCAAAACTAGAAAATAGGACAGAGTGAAGCTTTCATTTGAGTGAAGTTTCATACTGTGTTACAGCATTATTCTGTATTTTGTCTCATGTCTAATAGTAACCACTGGTCACATTTTAACTGAAAAAAATCATCTTTTAATGCATTGAAAAGTCTGAGATTCTGGACTTTGTTTACCTTGACTATCTATCTATCTCTAGCTAACCAAAGTGTTCTGTGCAGTTAGCCACATTCAACTGTAAATCTCAAAACCCTTCTAGAGGCTGCAGACAGCCAGAGCTCCACTCTTCCTCAGCAACACGGCCGCTGAGGACGAGGGGCAGCTATCCAGAGTGTTTTCCGAGAGATGGCGAACCTACAGTTTTCCACTTAGAATTAAGGGTCACCAAAATATAGCTAATTATAATAAAAGTTATTTTCCTTAAGGGGTGTTATTGCCAGTCAATCCTGTTTTCCAGATGTTTAGATCATCAAGGGCCTGTTTATATTTCAATATTACATTACCATCTGTTGGTTACAAAAAGAGAGGGATAACCGGCAAGTTAAACCTTCCAAATGCTACTTTGCAGAGCTGCTGGAAATTCCCAGCAGGGATAGTCAAAAACAAACATCATCATTTTACTTGAACTAAGTATAGATTGGGAGTTACTAAACCAGATAACATAAAAATCAAAACCAGCTTTGGCAATAAACTAACAATTCAGTCTTTTCCCTTGGTCATTGAAGGTCGTTTCCACAATCTGAAGACCTTCATCAAGCGTTCCTCCCTCGCTGAACCTCAGGATGTTCTGCATGATGTTCAAATCTACTTAGCACTGCATTTTGTAAAAATTAGCATCCTATATCATTTGGACTTTCAGAGTCCTTTTATTCTTGGTCCATCATATTTTGTCTTTCAACACCAAGAGCCAGCGTCCTGGTTTGATTTGAATGAAAGAAGCCCGGAGGAAGTTGTAAGCATTATTACTACACACTAGGGACAGAGTACAGGCACTCCCATCTTTCATGGTGTGATGGGCACGGTGTCCTGGAACCTGCTTGCTTAACTCACCCTCTGTTCCTTTAGAGCGAGTACGCAGTGTATTATCTTCAGCCTCTGCATCCATCTGTAACACGAACACAAAGTCCTGAGGTTAGTCCTTTGACATTGACCAAAAGATGAAAACACATAATTAGAAGGTCTGAAGGTAATTATGAAAAACAGAGCTGCTTTCTATGCTCTTGAACTGCACTCTGGCTCTACCGGGACCTAACTGCGACTGCCCTCACATTCCACTAGTTTCAGAGACCCATCTATAGCTGCTGGAAACCACAGAGAACAGCAACAAGAGGGCAGATGTCCTTGTCCACAAGTGTTTTCTAGTGATTCAAATGCTTCTGGCTTTATAAAGACAGAAAAAGGATCGTCTGATCAACAGTGCTTGTGAAGGGGATGAAATTTCCAATGCCAAACTAAAAGATTTCAAAATGACTTACTAAACCCTTACTCATTTACATTTCTAGACCCTTTCTGACATATACTTCTAAGTTAGTAAAAATGACTGCCTGTCTAAAAAATGACATGAAGGCAAACCCTTGTAATGTCCCCAGAATATGTCATTGGAAGTTTTGGCCATCAACGTTGACTCACATTTACTCCCAGAATTTCAGAAAAACGTGGATTATAATCATCCCCATAGAGAAGAAAGGTGAAATCAGGGTGAGGTGCATGTCTGTATCCAAGTCCCATCATTGCTAAAAATGTTAAATGTAACCGAATAAATTATCAAAGGGAGGCAGAGACTTCCAAAGCCTTTTGTTTTCATAGACTCTGACCTGACAACATCCATTTATTTCACCAGAATCTGCTAATCATCTCCTAGTTTAATTCAATTCTGTACATTGTCAGAAGGAATTCTTAAATATAAATAAGTTGTTTTGCTTGTTGACAATCAGAGGCAGGCAGAAGGCGCGCTCTGTGGCTCCCATCCTTAAATCCTGACAGGGCAGGGAGGTGGTGTGGCTTCATGGTGACGCGAGCCTCGTCTCTGCTCTCTGAGGCGAGGCTGTGATTGAAGGCGCTGACCTGCCATAGACTTATAATAGGGGAGCAGGTGTGGCAATGATGGACTTTAATTTCCTTTAATAAACCTTTTATGTGCCACACTTTTACTGCCATTCGACGCTCTCCAAGGTCCTGCACATAATAGGTTCATTACTTTTGATTACTATAGTCTATTGAGACAAACAACTCCAGAACACACTATATATTATGTTCAGTTAAACCAATATAGACTATTTATCCATTGTGCATTTTTTCACCTGCAACACTACAGACGAAATTAACGACAGCTCTCCTAAGCTAAAACTATTAAAACCACCAGAACTCTTTTGTCATCTCTTCATAATAAACACCATACCAATCGCTGAACTGCTTTTTAAATTAGCAAACAAAAAGTGTTCACTGCTTTGGGTGAACAGCAGTTGCTTTAGTCTAAATAAAATGGTTCATTGTTATGAATATTTTAAAACTACACAATAAGAGAAAACAACAGTAAAACAGTGGTGATTTTTTTTTTCATGCTGATTTTCTTTTAAAACCACATGAATTTATGACAGATGTGACACCGCCTGAGCTTAGGATGGTGCGGTTTACTCAGGATGGTGAGCACGGCCTTGAGAAATCTCCCTCCCCCACGAGTGTCCCTGTTGCATACAAAGTGGCTCAACTCATGACAACGCCCTCCATGTGTCACATGAATAACTAGATTAAGAGAGATCAGTAGCAAGTGAGGGTTAAAATGATGAAATCCATCAAATATGCCTGAGGAAGCTACTCCCACAGGACAGCATACCCGCAACCTGAGTCTATTATCCTGCCACTTGGGTGCTATTAACTTTGCCTCCTCAGCCACTCTGGAAAAAATCCCCCCAAAGGCAAGGGAAGGTTGAACTCTCCGAGTTTCTTTACCAAAACTGAAGCACACATTGCCAAGAGCTCCAGCAGGCACACATAAAAGTTTCAGCAACATACTTAAATGCAACCTTCTTTCTAATAGCTTTAAACTGAATTCTATTTTGCAATTCACTCTCCAAGGGTCTGGGTCTTCTACCACCCCATGCAGCCGCCTCCCCATTAAAGTCACTGGAAGGGAAGCATAAATATTCATGGACCTCTTCGTGATTGTGCTTGGAATGCTGGTCTCATAATTGTATTTTGTTGAGCTATTGTTCTCTTGTTGGTGTAGCATATACATCTAAAACTGATAACTCATTTGTCAAATGAACTTTTCAAATTTAACTTGTGGGCCAAGTTACAGGAGCAAAATGGATCAAGGCCATAATTTACAAGCCATCTATTTCATCTTCCTAGTCTCCTTCACACCTGGACAACAACATTAAATTCAATGTATCATCACGTCTTGTGGCTCACTGGAGATAAGAATGTTGGAAGCCTAAAGCCCATGTGATTTTCTTCTTAGGAGTGGAGTGTTTTAACATTTGTAAGATGGTTCTCTTTCACTATCCATCTCAATTCAAAAACAGATCTCTGTGTGCTGGGTGTGTAGCTCAGTGGTAAAGTACTTGCCTAACATGCCCAAGGCCCTGGGTTTGATTCCAGCACTGAAAAACAAACAAACAAATAATAACAACAGAAACCAAACCTGAAACAGTTTTGGTTCTCCAGAGTCTTGTACACAGGAGAAGAAATTTCTAAGTATTCTTCATTCGCATTATTCCCATGGACTTTAATAAATTGCCAATGGGTAGACTTCATTTCATAAAGTTAAACTTTATATTCAGTGGGTATTTTGTTCAGGACATGTGTCCTTAGAGGTCATGGGCATGTCTAGAGACCTGGGTGGGGGTTAGATTATCATTCTTTCTAATTCTTATAGAGCTACACAACAGGCAAAGATTATGGTGTGACTGAGGAAAACGACCTAAATAACACACACTACAATCAGGAAAATTCTACTTCTTGTTGAAAATTTTATTATTTTCCACTGGCAGGGGACACTAGATTATGTTCACTGCCCAGGCCCCATAAACTAGTGGAATGATACAAGTTAATTTTGTAAAACTTAGTGAATTATTTGTGTCTCAAAACAAAGGCGTTTATTTTAGAACACTTATCTCTCTCCAGATTTCTTAGGGCTTTTCTATACCTCATTTCATAGTTTAAGAATGAGAACAAGAGAAGATACTTTTTGAGATCCCTATAATGGACTCTTTCCGGCTTTGACAATCTACTTACCCACAGGGATAAAGAATGCAGGTAAACTTTACTACTCTTAAGAAAAGTTGTGTTTATTCTATAAGTATGGACATATTCTGTATAATATTAATATAAAAATGAGAAAAAAGTGGTTTTAGATCAGTATCTAGTGCATAATAAAGACATTGGCTTTTAAAAAAGCTTCATGCTCCAGTTTTCTAGGGAAAAGAATAAATACAAGGCGAAATGCCAAGAGGGAAAGAAATGTATAAAATATAGTAAAGAAGGTCAATGACAAGAGGAAAAGAAATTTATAAAATAAAGAAGGGCAAGAACCAAAATTTGGAAGAAAGATGTGTAAGAATCAGAAGTGGAAAAAAGCAGATATGCAATGAACAAGAAAATCACCATAGAATAAAAATAAAAATTTAACTATTAAAGTGAATTTGGAAAGCTCTCATTTAACATCTTTCTATACTTACAAACCTAAATTTGTATAGAAAGGCATAAAGTGATTTTTCCAGTTACTTGTACTAGACCACATTTTCTTACTGGATCTTACATCAGGGGCAATAAACAGATCTGGTACCTTCTTTGGGGCTGAAGAAAAAGTCCCAGAATTGCTTCTTCGTGAGAAGGAAAGATTCAAGGAATGATACAGAGATCTCAAACTTGATCTTGCTTTCATTCATGCAAACCACTTACTAGTATGAGGGAAGATTTAGTTCTCTTTTATTTTTCACGCAAAATCCTACTTTACCCTAATGTAAATAAACAAATAAAAGCAATCCCCAGCTCTCCAAGGAAATAAATAATCCCTTCTTTACTAATTGAGTAGAACAAATCTCTTGGTGTTGAAGTTTCGTTTTCCCCTTTCAACAAAGGCCTACACAATGAACTCAATATATCTTTAGTATATATTCATAAGTAGACTTGAGTTTCTTAATATTTGTAAGAAAAATCATGGTGACCACCATTTTTGAGGGTATTCTCTGAGAATCCTTATACAATTAATACTGTCTAGTTGATATCTCCTGTGGGGACTTCTAACACAAGAAGTCCTCACGCGTTTAACTTGAGGCAGTTTCCTCACTTAACCATATACCATTATGCTTCTCTCTTGAAATAATGTGGTTTGCTATATCATATTGTATTACTTGTGTGAGGTGTCCTTTCACTCTTAAGGAACTTGCAACAATGGTGAGATTAAGTTCTGTGGTTGCTAAGAAAAGGTCCTGAGGCCCTCATGAGAAATCCTTTATTCTCAGTGGATGCTTCCCTTTCAAAACTAATTTTTTTAAATGACAAGAGAAACCAGGAAATTGGAAAGAACTAAGCCCGGAAAATGAGACAACTATATTGTGCCAGTATGTTAGAATGAAATTTGTCAGGGTTGAGGAAAACAGAACCTGATACTGAATGCCCTTTCTTTGATGACCTTGGCCTCAATTTGTTCTAAACACAGTTTTGGGTCAGCCCAAAATGACAGCAAAGATGTTCACCTGTCACGCAGGAAAAATTTGGGGGAAATGAGCTCTAATACTAATAAAGGAGAATGTTGACATACAAAGGAGAATACTGAGCTAAAATGTTTAAGTGTGTGTTTTTCTCTGCTCTTACTTTTTTTTTACTTTTGTAGTTTTCTTTTCATACGTTTATTAATTATTTGGAAAGAATAGGAGTACATTCAAAAAGTAAAGTTTTTTTTTTAAAATCTATATTCTAACCAAAAATGGGTTTTATACCACCCATGATGATGTATTTATAATTTTCTGAAATTTCCATCTTTCATTCAGGGCATACTATTCCTGATTTCAACACTTTGTTCCTCTATGCCTTTTATTGTACTGTTTTTTGATTCTGTACAGAAAGGTGAAGAATTAATGATACTTGTCTCCCTTAATCTCTCTTCATCCTCATAAATACCAAATCTCAAGGAAAAAGCATATTTAGTCCACTATCAGAATAAGTACCATTCTTTGGGAAACAGCTTTACCCGAGGGCCGCAGGCATACACATTACCCAGAGATGAGATGGTTTTCAAAGGGAATTTTCTAGAGTCATTGGGAAATGTATGACCAGGAAAGAAATCTTAGACTTGAGATAAACTTGGGTAATGTTATAAGGAGGATAATTTATTTTGATTTTCCCTTCTGATTTCTGAGCTGTCACTGCATTTGTAGACTTCATCCTGTAACTTTGTACAACTGGCAATGCTGAATATAAACCAAAGCCATATGTTTGTGTCCTTTTGCCAAACGACTCCAGCAAATAGTTCTATTATTCCCTTAGGTAACCAACGTGTGCCAAGGATTTCTATTAGTTGCCATACCATGGCCTTACAGCTACGGCTTTGTGACATTAGGGGGAAATTTAGGAGATTTTTTTTAAAATATGCTCTGTTTAAAGATAACTTAGGGAAAGTAATTCACTAAGAGGGTCTTAAGGATTTTTTTTCTTGGTGAAATTTTGACATATATCTGTTGTAAAATATGTAAATGTTAGAAAATAAACTCCTTCATATAAGCATACATTATTTTAAACAGGTTTTTTTTTTTCTCAAAGACAACCCAATTCCTAACTTATCAGTATTTATAGGCATTAATTATAGAGGTCATCTATACTGCTTCTAAATCATGCCTTAAAAATATCTTACTTATTTGCACTTAATCTTTAAGCAAATTAATTTCTAATACAAATGAATTACAACTGGATTTTTGAAACTATTTTAACAATGAAGTTTTCTTTAAGGCCAAACATGTGAAAAATAACACATACCACTCAATATTGCAAAGAATTTGCAGGCTCAGAGGCCTTCACATGCTTAGTAGTTTACAATATTGAATTTATTGTGCCTCTGACAAAAATCACAATCCTAAATTCAGCACTATCAATAAATCCCAAATCAAAGCCACAGAGGTGGACCACTGTTGTAAAAGGACAGCTTTAATACTAAGTCTTTGATTTAATTAGTTTTCTTTCTATATATTCTACTTTTCAATCAAAAGCATGGCCCTACCCCCCTCTGTCTCTGGATAACTTGTATGCCAACACAGTTTACTCTGCTATGTCACAGTGACTAAATGTCTTTGTCCAATTTAGTGAGAAATCCTGAAATTCATTCTGTTAAGAGAAAAAAAAATAAAAGATGGAAAGCATATCAGGCTGAAAATATAAATAGCTGAGCAAAAATAAACACTGAAACGGACATTAAACAATGTGTTGACATTTTTACCTATAATTTAGTAGGATTATAGTATAAACAGAATGAAAAATTTTCATACTTCATATCAAGGAGAAAATGATTTTTATATTTTTAAAGGTAAACCAAACTCATTTTTGTCTTTATTACTGAAATATAATAATTTAGTTTGAAAATTGGGTGAGGGACTATTATTGTTACTGCTGTTGTTATTATTATTGTTGGTGGTGTTGGTTATGGCGATCAAACCAAGATGCTAAGCAAGTACTCCACCACTGAGCAACATCCCCAGCCCTATTACATTTGCGTATTTATTACTTAGCCATGTGGGGATTGAACCCAGGGCCTTCCCTTCATGCTAGGTAAATATTCCACCACTGAGGTACCTCCCAGTCTCATTATTGCTATTAGACTTTCTTTTAAGCACTGACATGAAAAAGTTGAGAAAAGATTTGCAATGTACTGTATTCAAGAAGTCATGAGAGACAAAATGTATGGTTTTGTTACTTAGAGGTCTTCTTAACCAGGCCATCAAAAACTGCCAGTGTTTTAACTCACTTTGCAAGGAACTGATTTGCCTTTGGTTTACTTCGTCAGCAGTTACTAAACACAGGGCTACATCCCCTGTATTTGGCCCCAGGGATAGGAACAGAATCTATTTTCACGAGGCCATTTGGTCTTTGAGGGAGAACTTTGAAATTCAGTGTTGTGGAGTCAAAATCCTAGGGAAGGCATGTGCATACCAAAGCCACATATTCAGATAAGGCATGCTTAAAATCTCCAGAGCTGGCAATTCTGGTATTTTAAAATACAAGCTACCAACCTTCCTTACAGAGGATTTTGCTGTCCAGTCTTTTACTCTTGAGTATGTTGGAGCACCCAGCCTCTTAACCATAGATGTCTGTGTTACATGCAGACTTTGAACAAAGATGAAGCAGATGCTTCATCAACTCAAGTCAGCAGCCATAGTTCCTGGAGGAAAATAAAGACAAAACTCTCCCATGCAACAGTGCAGATCACTGCACATAGTGTAAGAACTGAAAGTTGCACATGAGCTTGGAAATTCTTAGTTTGTGTGTTGAAGGCAACCTAAAAAAAGGCTTTCTCTACAAATGTTTTTGGCCCATTCTACTACACCCTCAGTTCAGAAAGAGTTCTGGAGCTTTCCACCTGCCTATTCCCCTTTGTTTGCCATACACTAACCTAAAACAAAAGATCCTGGAAAACAGTCACACTAGCAAACAAAGCTCTTTCTAAATCCTGAAAGTAATGGCTTTTTGTCTAATACCCGATCGTGTTATGTATTTATTAGCAATACATTTTCCATTTATTTTCTCAAAGATTGCCAATAAAGAACTGACTCACACAAGGGAGTAGCAGTAAAGGCTCTGGGTTCCCTAATGTCAAACTCATTAGCATCCGAATAAGCACACAGCAGCACATCATCTGCACGATTGCAATTTTTTACTACTTTTAATAGCGTTTCTCAAAGGGCTCATTTTCAACTTTCTTCAGTGGTTAGTTGGGTCTCAGGGGAAAAGGAGCTTCCTGACGCTCACAGCTTCCACTCAACAACCCGGCCGTTTGCTGTCAGACGCATCAGGCCTCTGCCCTAACCCCATCTGCTGTGGCTCCTGTCCCTGGGGACAGTGTGGAGGCAGCACAGCTGAGATCAGGTTGGAGAAGCGTGCAGAGGGTGCCCAGAAAATATAAGTTTAGGAATATGATTTGACACACAAGAGCTCATGAAGTTAAAGCTCACCAAAATGGGAACCAGAGCCCCCCAGGCGCTCTCATTCCTGTGCCTGTCACGAATAGCTCCGCCCACCTGCTCTTTGCAAGTTCCCCCTCGGAAGATACCGACAGAAATCCTCCACTGAAACTAGCTCCCTTTATCCACTGCATGTGCGCTATCATATTAAAGAGATACTTTGAAGCCCCACTTTTATTAATGCTCTTCTTTCACATTTTTTTTCTGCTGGTGATCTTAAATAATTTTATAAAATTTAAGAACTTAATAAAATACCATTGGGAAACACACATTTTAAGACTGTTACCCTCAGACATGGAAGCTTAACCAAACTCCCAGAACTTGCAACAGAGTTAGTTCTGTCCTCAACCAGCTAAGAGGAATACATTTGCACTGACACCCATATTTTTTCTGGAACAGTAATCTTAAGAGATGAAACTACATGACAACAAAGGTATTAGTAACCTAATGGGTGTGTTCTCGTCAATAATGACGTGGCTTTACTTGCTACGTGAAGTCATCATCAAATACCCCATTCATCTGCTTTCCTAGCTGCCACTAATTAGGGACTGTCAGTCCTTCCTGCTGCTTCGTGGATTAGTAGCTGCTTCTGAAGAAGACAGTTCCCCAAATCTATGATACAATGTAAATGAATCTGCTCTGTTATTTTAAAAGATATACATTATATTTTATTTTATTATTGTGGGAAAAAGGACCTAAGCTTGTATGATACTTATGTCAATTGCTTCCCCGAAATAGAGAATTCTCATGGTGCAAAGGATGTTTTTATTTTTAAATCCTCCAAACTGAATATAAAGTGAAAAATTTGCTAATAGGGCAAATGAATTTAATATGAAATATATATAGTACTTAAAGCTTTTAATACAAATAATATGAAGCCACTGCCGTGACAAATTTCCATTTGGAGTTTGCTTACCAATGAAATCAGCACCTTCTGTCCTAGACTGGCAGTTGGTCCTCTCCAAAGTTGGAAATGTTAATACAGTCTCCAAAGACCACTCTTAGATCTAGTTCTTTAACAAGTAAACACAAGACTGTCTGCATATTCACTTTGGCATTGCTATCACTTTCGAGGTCCTGTCTCTACAACCTTCAACAGTTTTAATCACTGCTCTCATGTTACTATTTCACCAATTGTTCATTAGCTAAAATAATGAAAAGGAGGGATTATCCTTGCCTACTTTGGGGCAAATTCTTCAAAGTTCTAAACGTCTAGATTTATTCTTATATTAACCATATTTTGGAGTGTCTAATCAATGAGCTATAAAGTTGTTCTTTACTTCACAGCAAGAGATTCTATATTTAGAAATCAATGCACAAAATTTTTGTGAGCTTACTGTTACTTAATATTTATGCCACTGGAAATTACTTTCTTCTGCTCAGCTCTCCAGGATGATATTAGGGAATATGCTTCACCGGCTAGAGCAATGAAGAATATTGAACATCATTCAAGATATTTTAAGCAAAGAAAAATACTGTTTATTGACCACAAGCTTAACTTTTACTACCAGCCCATAATGAAGTGCTTCTGAAAAACTGGAACCACTCTGCAGGAAAAGCAGTTCCCACTGCAAAGAGGGTCAGTGGGATCATTTACTCTTAGGAAAAAGGTTTCAGGTTTTAAATCACCATATATTCAGGAGGATGAATTCTTTGATATTAGCAATCAAACTGCTTTTCATGATCCACTTTTAGTATTTTTGCTTCTCTGAGCAAGTGCTGAAGTTCAAATATAAACAAAACTCCTTGTGATTCAGAACAATTGGTCATTTTAAAGGAAGAATAAAGTGAGATTTGTCAAATAATGTACTAAATTTCACTCACTGGCTTCGCTGATTTTTACTGGTTGGTCCAGCTATTTGATATCTCTGCCCTCCCTATAGATTCTTTCCAGAAATTTTAAGTACTAGGAGGGCTGTAGTAACTCTGATCTGCTCCCTGAATATGCAATTTTTGCTCTGCGTGTTTACTGAAGTCACACAGGGGATATGAAATAATTGTACTTGCCCTAGTAGGCATTGCGGTGTTTGCATTTGTCCTTCCAGTCCCTGTACTCTCTGTAAACTCTGAAGTAATTCCAATAACTTACGCAAGACCTATATTTCTCCCTGTAAGATGATTTAACTTTCACCCAATTTAAGTAATAAAATAGCCCTCAAAGATACTTAAAACCTTGCTGCAATTAACATAACTGCATTTAGTTGCCATTCATGACTGATAATTCCAACACCTTGTGGGAAAAAAAGTTGCATGCTGTAAACATTATAAACATATTCAAATAAGCTTAACACAATCTGCCATGCTTATTTCTGGCTAGATCATGGACCAGCGAAATGGTTAATGCAAATGGATTTATAATTTGCTTTGGGGGGCCAGTTTCTTCTCCTTATTTATTAGCCCAGCTGATGGGGCAGATTTGATGAGGCACTTCTGGAATAATTGAGTCATCACACAAAGAAGGCTGCTAGCATTCAGAGTGGTTTTATCAGCAGCAAGCAGGCCTGATTACTGACAATTACACTCTGATCCGGTGATGGAGGAGAAAGAGCCAACGAGTGGGAAATGTCCGTGTTTCTATCCAGGAATAATTTCTACATTCATTTTACATGCTAAGTGTTTCCTATCTCTGCATAATAAACTGTAAACAGGAATAGATGGCACAATGTCCCTTAATATTTCCTGGTAATGAAGACACAAATGTACAGTGAGTGCTGATAAATATAGATGAAACATAAGCTATTCTCCCACTCTGTATTGTTACCTTTAAAACAAATGCATTTTTGTGGTAAAAGCATAATCATAGCTAATGCAAAAAAATGACAGAAGATTGAAACTGTCCTTGTAACTACATAGAAACTTTGCAAAAGTCCTGTTAATCACTGCTGCTTTAAAGGCTGGCAGCTGAAGGCGAGATCCTTCTAGAAACCACATCATTCTGTTTCTCAACAGTCAACTATGAAGAACTCCTCCAGTTAGACAAAGCAAAGGACAGTGCAGTAGTGACCTCCATTAACACTTCCAGAGAGCACATCTCAATGCTAACCTGAGAAAACAATGAAGCAGACACAAGAAGACATCTTCCTCAGCACAGCTTTCAATTTCCCTTCCATCAGGCCTTTCCACAAAGACCTGAGCGTGAATAAGAAAGTTAGACCAAAGATTGTATGATCTGCCACCCAGTGTTGCTGCCATTACTGTGGTGTTTTTAACCGCCTGTCCAGGGCATGGTTTACCAACAAAGCACTGTGAGCAAAAGTGCATCTCGTGGAGAAGTCTCTTTAAACTAGTTTTTCCTCTGACTCAGAATCCCATTTGAAATGCCCACAGAAGGCGAAGGTTCAGATTTCTGAATATGTTACCGTAGATTTCAGTGGGAACACTTTAATTTCCTGTAATATCAAGAGCTTCTTCTTTTAAAAAGCCAGTCAGGTGTGAAACTACACATAATGAACCTGCCTGGATCTGTTTGTTTAATCTTTGCTCTAACCCCCCTTCCTGGCCTCCAAAGAAAGAAAAGTTATTCTCTGTCTTCCTGCAGTAACTATGGAAACTCTGTTTTATTAAACTAACCACTTAACTTCAAGGCTTGTGTTGCCACTAAATGTGTTATTTTGAGTAAATCTATACTAAACAACCTTATAATGTCAAAACACTTTTAATAAAATTCAAAGAGCACTTGTTGATTCAAAAATGAGGCTTTTCATTATGTAAAGAGAATTTTCACTATTAAAGCTATTTTATTATATAGATTGTCACATAATATCCTTGATATCCTTGGGCACTTTCCTTTCCTTATCCATTTTTAAGAGGTTCTTTAGAATTTTCTCAATAAGTCTGCTGTTTTTTCAACAGTAACAGTTTTTCATTAACATCTGCACCATGTTCTGTAAATATGAATCAAGGTAAAAGAATATAGTCATTTATCTTCATTATTTGACTGTGAAATATGAAATGAGAGAAGCTACTGAAGCTTACAAAGAAAACAACATGACTCTCAATTGTTGAGGTCAATGAGGTATTAGAATTTTACAGAATTATCCCTGGATTTTATTCCCACTATATAAACTAGAATGTTTAACACAGATTATTAAAATACAAGTAGCTCTCTCCTCCAATGCACTTGTTATTGGTTCCATACACAGTTGCTGAGCAGCAAACTACATGGTGGTGCTCCATCTGGGGAGTGGGCACAAAAGGGCACATAAAACACAACTTTCATCCTCCATGGTACAAACCACCAGTAAATAATTCAAAAGAGTGGAGAGTGTTAGAACACAAAGAGGCAGAAAAACACTGGGAGCACAGACTGAAATCGGCCTGGAAGAGCTTCCTGAAGATGATGATTGCTGAAAAGGTAGTCTCTAGAGAGATTCAGAAAACTTTGACTGAAATAATAAATGTCCCCAAAGACCAGTTGAGAGGACATCAGTATACAAATTGGCTTAAACAATGCATTAAAACCATATTTTTTATAGTTACAAGAGAATCAAAGAAACTAGATGGTCAAATTAGACAGCTAGAAGTAAATATTTTGAATTTGTTGATTGCATCCGTAACTTTTCAAGGAACTTTTCCATTCCATTGTCAGAACTGTAAAAGCTGCCTACTGAACTGTGGTTTCCAGTTCATTCGGCTGTTGACAGCATCTTCCAGCATCCTGTATTCCAGCAGCAGTCCGATAGCACACTCATCTCGATTCCTGCGTTGTGCCTGATAGTCTACTTATCCTGCCCATGTTCTTTTCCCTAGGAAGTGAGGGGCTGTATCTTGACTCTTTAGTGCAACATAATTTTAAGGCTATCAGAGGCACTCAACACTCTATTGATTTGAATTGCAACAAAACAAAAGTAATCCTTTCTAGATGCTTGAAATAACAGTTTATTAATTGCATTCTAATACAAACCCCAGACATTATGCATCTAAGATACGTAGATTTCATAGGTTTGGTTACTAGGCCAGCTAGGGAGAATCGAGAACTTTTTCTTCCCTTATATTAAAAACACAAGTTCTCTTAAGACAAAGAAGAGAAATGGGAAGTATGACACATTTTATGGTCAGATTTTCTCCAATATTTACATTTATGTCACTTATATGAAAAATGATGGCAATTTAAAATGGCCCTTTTGTAGGAATTGAAGCATATTGTAAAACAGAAATACAGTTCGTCTTGTTTTTCCAGATTTGGAAAGAAAACTGTCTAGGAAGGTGTCCATTTCACTTAAACTCTGTGCTGTTCTAGTTATTACACCTGCCTTTTCTCACTGACACTTTGTCAGAATGTCCTGACTATTGTACACCTGTATTTTATTTTAAGCCAACTATAGTCATACATTCCAAATCAGTAACTTTTACACTGGAGAGAAAAATGGCACTAGCCGTAAGGAAAGATGAAATTATTCCATTCTTTTTATCAAAACAGTGAAGTGCATGGTATTTTCTAAATAAATACTGCTTGCCTTTTTCAATCTCATCAGGCGACAGACACTCCCGTAAGAACTTTCTATATCCTCTTTTATTCCTTCATTTAAATATTTTCTCACTATTTCTTCAAGATCGTGGCATGATGGCCCATGGGAAGTATTATCAATTTTATGCATAAGAAGGGAAGGTTTATCATGTGTAGAGGTAGAATTAGGACTCACATGGCAGTGGTCTGTTTTCGAGGTCTAGGCTGGGTCTCTGCAGCAGATACCTGGACTTCACCCCCAACGGCACCACTGTGCTCTCTCTCATGCTCAGTGCAACAGACGCACTAGAGCAAGCAATAAAACGTGCAGTCATCTACACCTCTGAGGGTAGAGGCACTGAGTTGTTACCAAAATATCACGTGGGGAATTTTTGGCAAGGGACACTGAGAGATATCACAAAGTAGAAGAAAGAAATGTCCAAATTAGCAATAATTGTCATCCATAGCCACAAAATAACTATTTTAACTACTACAAACTTTTTACCAATGTTGGTCTCTCAAGAAATTTTTCTCTTCATTCAAACATAGGAAATTCTTCATATTGCTTGCTATTAATAGATCCTATCTATTGGTTGACATATTCTCTTTACCAGTTTTCTGTTGCTTCTGTAACAAGAAGCCACAGGCTTGGTGGCTTAAAGCAGTACCAACTTGCTACCTTATAGCTCTGGAGGTCCAAGATCTGGTGTAGTCTCACCAAGGTAAAACCAAGTCAGGCTCCACAGAAGGATTAATCTCTTCACTCACTGGAGCTGTAGGCAGAATCCGGTTCCTTGCTCTTACAGGACTGGGGTCCCTGTTTTTTTGCTGAATGTAAATGAAAGCCATTTCATCCTCTAGAGGCCCCTGTGTTCTTTGGCTCCTGGCTCCTTTTCTCAGTCTTCAAAACTTGCAGGGGCGGGTTGGGTTGAATCCTTAGCATATTATATCTCTCTGAGTCTATCTTGCGCCTTTCTCTTAAAGACCACGTGAGTAGTTGAGCCTCCCTAAGAATATGAGGTATTCTCTCCATCTCAAGAGTTCTTAATTCAATCCCAGTGTCATATCCATAGACAGTAAGGATTTGGACATGGACATCTTTGAGGCCACTAACTTGTCTACTACATTTTTTTAATCCTATGTGAATACCGAATGTTTTAAAGTATTAATGCTCCTCATTACCAGACATGTCAAGTCATAAATCAATATGAACAGGTTTAAGCACTCCTCAAAATATATATGAATGTAGTCCGAATTACTACTAAGACACCAACATGAACACACTCAAGCATCTTTCCTGATCCTCTAGAATCAAGTTTCTTAATTTCTCGGGTTTTTGAAAGATACTGAAAATCATAGATTGGTTTTTTTTTTAAAGAGACAAGAGAAAAGTTGGCGATTACTTCTTTGGGGGGGAAAGTTTATTTTTAAATAGTCTTCACTTACCTTCCCTAATAGCTATTGGATTTGAACTGGAGAGTTTCCATTGCTACAGGGTAAAAGCATCATCAGAGATAAAATGGGAAGAAAAAAGAGAGAACACTTAATTAAATGGCAATTATCTACAGCTTATTAACTATATAAAACAGTCCTTTCGAGTAATTTACAAACCGACTATCAGAATATGGGTTGGGGTACTACCTATCTTCAATAGTCAGACGTAATAATATTTGAAAGAACTCTTGCTTAACAAAATAAACAGGTGTCTACTGCTACCAGAAAATGCTTTTTAGAGTTCAGCCCTTTTGTATATAAGTACATCTGAGAACCCTTTCGAGGGACACACCTGAGAGTGAAACTGAATTATCAATGACGGTCTTTAAAAAAAAAAAAAGAATCAGTGGTTTAACACTAATTTCTAATCAGATCCTACAGAAAGGAACAGCCCGCACGGCAGCTGTACTTTTCCCAGGGTTAATTACCTTTCACTGCTCTCTACTAATGAGTCAGCTGTTCCTGTCATTGCACACTACACTGGTTCATCTGGAGCTCTAGCTGTGGACAAACACAGGAGTGACAGTCCTATTTACATACGGGGCGGGGAGAGGTTGTGCAAAGATTTCAAAAGGATTTTCCATCTTAAATCCTGAAATGCTCATGTGTTACCAGGCTAAAAATACTTTTACAAATAAGGTTTCATTTGGTCAACTACTGTCAGGTAGTTCTGCCAGGTCACGGGGTTCACCATCACGAGATGTAACACAATGCAAAAGCTGAGGAAAGAGGCGAACTTCGTCACCCCCACAGAGAGCTTTGTTCCGCTGATTCCTCAGCACCATAACAGTCACCCCACAGGATGGAAGATGATAGCTTTGGAAGGTGGTAGCTGCCTTTGTTGATAAAAAGACTTCCTTAAAAAAAATTCATGTGACACAAAATTAAACTCAAAGGCAGAACACAATCTAAGAGAAAAAGACCTTTGAAACCACTTTGTTCATACATGAAAAGTAAATCAGAAAATCGAGAGTTTAAAAAAAACTTAAACTGGAAAAACTATGCTTTCACCTGTGCCTAGATCATTGTTGGAATATATGGCTGTAAATGGTGTATTGCTCAGGTAATAGCTCTTTTCCCCAAACAGTGGCTCTGCTTTCCACCTCAAGATGTAAACATGGTGTCTCTTACATGGTTTTGAATGCTGCAGCTAAGAAGTTTATATTTCTCCCCTTTTATTTCAGAGGTAGCTGAGAGGGATACACAAATGGTCAAACATCAATAGAGTTCTACTTTGACAGCCTCCCAAATGCCTCTGAAAAGAAGATACTCTCCCACCAGTAAGCTCCTGGTTCTAAATCATAAAATCTTAGGTCGTGGCTCTCGAGTCATAGTATTTCTGGGGTCACCGGGGTGTCTTGCTAACCTGCAGGCACTGACGCTGACATCTCAGGTCTGACCTAACATCATGCACTCCTCATTAGGCCTGAGGGCTCCTGCTGGTCCATGGAGCACGCTGACTAGCCAAGTGACAGAGCGGTGGCTTCCAAACATGAACCTGCCTCAGAATTACTCGGAGGCCTTGTAAAGCCCGGGTGTCTGGTTCCCTGCTCCTGAAATGGGGCCGAGAATGTGTATTTCTTAGAACACAAGCGCTTCTACCTTATTCTAGAGTTATTTATTTGCTCTCGTTGTAATGCTTTATGATAGAAAGGAACAGATAAAAAGTGAATGTTCTGGCCCATCACTGAAGTACAGTCTGAGAACCACTTTATAGCCCATTGAACTCGATCTTCACTTCAGATGAAGCCATTCATGTCAAGAAAGAAACAGCAATTATGCACTTCTTCACTACAGGTGTCATTACCAAATGTAAGCTCACAAATTACAAATCTACCACTCTGAATAATATTGAAACTTTCCAAAAGCAAATACAGTATGGGAATGAATTAATTATAAATTATAACATAAAAACAAATTTAAATGTCAAGCAACAATGCAGATTTCCTTAAGACACTCAATGTTTTACCAGCCCTAGTGAATTTTGACTTATTTTTTAAATGGTACAATGTGTTTCTCATACTCACAGATATATGAGGTGTACTATGCTGGTCATTGCTATTTTGAAGAACACATTATTCTGAAAACTTCTTGGGGGATGGAAAAACCTTTCAGTCTAATACTAAAAATATATTTGCATTGATGTTCATGTAAATACCTCAGTGCTACAGCTCTCAAAAAAGCATTTTACAATGTTGTTTGCTGGAATACATATTTTAGAAAGGAGGGCAGTAATAAGAGAAATTATAGAATGAAACATTTGCTGAGTGTGTTTTAGTAAAGCAAAAAAAAAAAAAAAGGAAAAAAAAAAAAAGAATGGTGATTCTCAAAGAGCAAGTTACTTGCTGACCAGAAATTAGGTACTTTAGCATAGATCTTCTCAGTTTTGTGTACTGAAACTTGAACTTATTTCCCAGTACTCCAGTAAAACTGAGAAAATAGGGCTCCATATACAAACATCAATAAACACCCAACAAAGATTTTAAGTCATTGATATCCCCTTCAGAATGATTTGGTTTTGCTGTCTCATAAATTTATTTTAAAAGTATTGATCTCACCTAACTACGAGAGGATAACATCACAAATAAAGAATTTGATTAATATCAGTGTAATAGAATACTATTTAAATAATTCATTAATTTCTGAACTCAAATCTTCATTAGGCCCCTATTCTCCTGGAGAAGAGGGGAATCCAGGCCAACTAGTGGAGCCCTCAAAGAGTGGAGGGGTACATGGTGTGTGCCACTTTAATATAGAAAGCATTCCACTTGTACAAATCAAAGAGGCATTAAAATACTAAATACTTTCTCTCTTTCTTTTTGCAGTACTAGGGATTGAACCCAGGACCTCTTCACTGAGCTCCACCCTCAGCCCTTTTTAATTTTTTACTTTGAAAGCGAGTCCTGGTAAGTCACTAAATTGTCAAGAGTGGGCTTGAATTGTAATCCTCCTGCCTCAGTCTCCCAGAGTACTGGGATTACGCTGATGAGATGTGGGTGCTGAACTTATTTTTCGATGATTTAGGAGAACAATCTGATGAGTTTGATAAAAACAGTGCCCCAAAGTACAAACATCAGGGTGCACAGCTCGAGTAAAGAAGAATTTGTAGTCCTGTAAATTTAGAACAGAGATACATGGTGTCGTGGGTTGAGCCTGTAAGTGAATGTCAGGATCCTAACAGATTCCCATCCTTGGAGGATGTGTTAGAGTTATCATGAATCTGACTATAGAAAGCTGGTCATTTGCACATGCGGGTTTATTGTTGTCTCACATGAGCAATCAAAGGTTGGTGTAATTCACTTCAGTATTTTTGGCCTGTGCTTATCCAATTGCAGTCTATTATTTTCACTGGCTTTCATCAGCCAATTGATCCTACATCACAGTATCTCATTAGCACTGGCAGATCACAGAGGGAATCTGATGCCCTTGGTTTTCTTTTTAAAATAAATCAAATTAAATTAAAATTTTATCCACTTTATTACATATTGACAGATTATAATTGTCCATATTTATGGGGAACAAAGTGATGCTCTGATAAATGTATACAATTTTTGAGCCAGCTAATCAGTATATCCATCACCTCAACTATTTACCGTTTACCCAACCATTGTACATTTTGACCAGCATCTCCCCAATTTCCTCTCCACTCCCCAGCTTCTAACAACCACCATTCTGCTCTCCATTTCCATGTGTTCACATCTCACCTACACTTTGGTTATATTACATTTTTCTGAAAAACATGTGCAGGAATAAAATGTCTTAGAAGAACTACGGAACCCCTGTTTTTTAAGACCTAATTTATTCAGTGTGTTTTCAAAGTGAATGACAAGACTGCTCATGAAAAGAGGAAGCTGGTTGGGTTTTCCTTCATCTGCCCCAGCTTGGGGCCGGTTTTCTCATTCAGTGCTCCCTCTGCCCTATCCCAGCATCTAGCGTACATTCCCACGTCCAGCATCCACTCTAGACTGCGAGCTCCTGAGGACAAGGACGTGTTTGTTGCTTTCCTTCCACGAGCAGGTGCTCAGCCACAGTGCTGTCTTACTGAATGAGGATCAGATGACCACTGCCTCAGTGATATGCGTTTCGGAGAAACAATGGATCAAATATTTAGAGATGAAATATATAAATGTGACAAAAAGTGATGTTGGTGAAAACACAGTTTAGAATAGCTTGAAAGACTAATACATACAATATTTAATATATAATACTGTATTATTGATGTTATATATGAAATTTAGTGAAGCAAGAAAGAATCTTTTTTTTTTGTGTGCTGAGGATTGAACTCAGGCCCTTGTGCTTGCAAAGCAAGTGCTCCAACTGCTGAGCTAAATCCCCAGCCAAGAGAGAATCTTATAAACAGTTTTAACTTATAAATTAAGATTCATCTTACAAATTAAGAAAAAACAGATGAACAAAAAACCATAGATAATACTATGATACCTTTAACATACAATTTGGATGCGTACGGGAGAGGGTTTGGTCTGGTCAGTCATATGTTAAAGTTAGAGAAGAGACTGGCATATTAAGAATGCTTTAAAAAACAAAATTGGGTAGTTCTGAAAATGCAGGAAATAAAATGAAAAGATAATAGACAAAATGCATTATTATTTATTACAGACATATGGATGAACATACCAAGGGACACAGTGATTTCAGATTAGACTGTGGTGGTAAGGAGAGAGAGAAGGTAGTTAGAAGGTACGAAATGATCCAAAGGAGGCAGCAGATGAAAACAACATCAGATGAGGCTTTCAGCAAGGGCTGCCAGGAACTGCACGCAGATACTGACTCAGGCACGGGGTTAGGCTCACACAGTTATATTACCTTACTTAAATCTCACAACCGTCTAAGGAGTTGACGTTATTTCCAATTCAAAGTGAGTGAATTTAAGTCTCACTATTAGTAAAAGCTACCATGCAAACCCATGTGTAATGCTAATGTCCTTCCTGCTGTGTAGATCTGCCTAAGGGTGGTGGGAAGCTACAAGTCTGCATGTCTTTCTTTGAGGAAAATCACAGAAAGACCCACACTATGGTTGCTCAGGGAATGTGAAATTTTGTACTGCATTTTGATTGGATATAGGCTGGAGAGAACATTGGAAAATCAGTACTAAATGCTAAGTTGATGGAGATACTGAAATATGCTAAAACTCATAGAACTGGTATGTTGGGGAAGACAGTGATAAATGACCTGAGAGATGCTTTGGGGATGAATGGAGACAATGGGCCCTGGCCCAAAGCACCAGAATCAAAATTGGGATACTTTTGTCTAGACTAACACTGACTCAAGATTGAATTCTAACTCTGATACTCCTCTGTGATCTCAGAATAGCATTTAACCCCCTTAATCGTCAGGTTTCTCACCTGACAAAAACAGACAGTAACAGAACTTCCCTCTAGAGCTGTGGGATTGCATGTGAGATAGAGGGAAGGCAAAGCATGCAGTAGACATTCAGTATAATTCTATGATCCCAATAGAGACCAGTCCTTACACAGAGCTCATAGGTATGTGTTCCATAAACATTACCGTTGTGTGGTCTGATGCGGACATGTGTTGATGAGAGTGATTAACTCACTGAAGATGTTCTTCAAGAGAACATGTGATTAGTAGAACAATTCATTAACATTTCTTCAAAATATTATTTTGATTTCATTACATCCTTGTTAGGTACTGTTGTAAATGTTATGTGTGCATTAACTCAATCTGCACAACTGTATAATTCAAAGACTATTAATTACTCCTACTTTTAATGAGGAGATCAAACTAGAGAACCAACGTGCTCTTCCAGGATCTTATACCTACTGGGAATTGAACTCTAGCTCCAAAGCTCATGTGCTCCATCAAAGCAGTTGGTCATTATCAGGGTATGGGTGGCAGAAATGCAGGAAGGAACAACACAGAAAATACCCCAGTGTGGGAGAGAAGCCCAAAGCCAAGAGATCAATAAGCATACAGCACAATTTAAATCAGTGATCAATGCTATGGGAAAACAATGTAGGCCAGCAGATGGGAGCTATTTTAGACTGAGGTAGGAATGTCCTTTGTTGTTGATTTGAGAAAAGTGCAAGAACCATGAGCCAGAGTGTAAGCAGTTAGAACCCCCTGTCTGTAGAATATGTAACAACAACAAAAACCAACACAAAACGGGCAAAAGACTTTTCTCCAAAGAATATATTTGGATGACCAATAAGTACACGATGCTCAATATCATTAGTCACTAGAGAAATACAAATCAAAACCACAATGACATGATCGATTTAAGTGCAATGAGTGATTTAAGAGCAGAAATATATCTGCTTCACGCCTATTAAGATGAAAATAATCAAAGACCGATAATAACAAGTATGAGTGAGTATGTCAAGAATCAGACTTTCATATGCTGGTGGTAGAAATGTAACATGCTTCATCCACATTGGAAATCAGTCAGTATTTCCTCAAATAGTGAGACATAAAATTAGTACATAAGCAAGCACTTTGGCTGCAAAGCATACAACTAAGAGACATGGAAACATGTATCTACACAAGAAATTGTACATAAATATTAATAGTATTGCTATTCATGATAGACAAGAAAGTAGCAAAAACCGAAATGTCTACCAAGCCATGAATGGAACACAAGATGTGGTATATCTAATTAATGGAATATTACTCAGCAACAAGAAGGAATGAATTAGTGATACATACTAAAACACAAACAAGCCTTGAGAGCACTATGCTCAGAAAAACAGGTCAGTCGTGAAAGACCACATATTGTGTGACTTCAACTATATGAGTTGTTCAAAATAGATATATCTGCAAAAATATAAAGTAGATTGGTAGCTGCCTAAAGCTTGGAGGAGAGGGTTTCGGAGGATGATGCAGATATTTGAGGGTGGAATAAAAATGTTTTAAACCGATTATGGTGATGGATGCACAACTGTGAATATACTAAAGGCCACTGAACACACTTTAAATGAGTAAATTGCACAGTATATAAATTATACCTCACAAGTCATTAAAAACAGGTGGATCCATACAGATCATAGTAAAAAGTTTACATCTTATTTTAAGGATACTAGAACACTCTTAGCTTGAACAGAGGCATGAAACATGGAAACCAGTTTCTAACCAGAAATCAACTGAGCAAAAGAAGACGAGTTCAGCCTGGGTGGTGGTAAAGGTGAAGAGAGAGCTAGTAGATGAAGTTCCATCCTCAGTGAAACAAGAAACATACAGAAACAAGAAAATTATAGAAAGGAGTGATTTAGGAGCAGAAATATATTTGCTCTTTGCTCTGATCCAAACTCATTACCTACCCACTCATTGACACGTGTCCCCTGTGGAAAAAGGCCAGTCTCTTCCCTCTCTCTCTTCCTCGCCCTTCCTCCAGACTGCTCCAGATGGAAGAAGAGTCTCCACTTTCCCTTTAACCCTCCTAATTGCCTTCATCTTTTAAAACAGCTCAAATCTAAGAGGAAAATCCCTACCTCTCCTGGTTCTTTGGTTTTCTTGTGCTGTCCTCTGAGTTTCTGTGCCAATATCAATTACAAATAAAATGTAGGAGTTAGAAGGAATCTTTTCTTTTTAAGAAAATGTAAATGTGATCATCAAGAAAAAACTAACATATTGGAGGGACTTACACTTTAAAGCTATTTTACCCTGAGTCAATATAGAATTTTGCTACCTAATTTTGCAGGCTATTGTGAGACAATCAAGTGAACAGTGTTAGCTGCTCCTCCTTCCAGAGGCAAAGCCATCTTCCTGCATAAACGCTTCCTCCTTTCCTCTGCTTGAGAAGGAAGAGACAACCTCTTGCTCTATAAGTTTGGGTTTTTGCTTATATCTTTTTTTGTTACATTTGCCTCTTATGTCCTCTACTTTTCCTTTCTACCTCCATCTTTTCAAACTTTTCAACTTCTTATCTCTTCTCGTTCTTTCTTCTTGGCATATAACCATATTTCTCCTCTCCATATTGTTATCTCTATTCCTCAAAGTCAAACTTCTTAAAATTCCCAGACTGTTTCTTTTTTTCCCCCTCACTTTCTTTCCCTATACAGCTCATGGCTATCTGGCTTCCAGCCCAATTCCACTGATGCTCCCCTGGCTAAGGTGACCAGTGAGGCTCCCTTTGACATATTAAATCCTGTTTAATAGTCATTTTTCTGAGCAATTAACAATATTGCTTAGTCTTTTGTTGAGAAACTGTTTATATCTGTTTTCATGATATTCATGGCTTTTTATGGCCTCCTCTAAATTCCTTTCTTTTTTGAAATGCCTTTCTCCATCTTCTCATTCAATATTGCTATTCCCTGCCACCCCATTTTGGCTCTTTTCTCACTCCATATATTTTCCTTGGCAAGCACATCCAGATGTTTATCTCTTCGTTGTCAACCTCACCCTTAAATTTCACACCCATGCAACCACACCACAAGGTTTTCTCACATTGCAGTATGTACAAGAGTCCAGCATCTTTTCCTCTAATTAACCTCTTCCTTCTGAATTGCCTATCTTGGTTAACCATTCACCTAGTTACCCAAGCCAGATGGCTGTCATTTACGACTCTCTTGGTTTTCAAATCTACATCCTGGGCTAGCCTCTTGCATAGTACAGGTCCCACTGTATTGTGACTCCTCTGCTTGTACTACCCATTCTGGTGAGCTCTTCGAGTGCTCATGTCTGATCCTCAACACTGGACACAGTTGCTGAAATACAGCAGACTCTCAGTGAGTTTGTTGAATAAATACTAAGACTTTTTTCAGCACTAGAGATCAAACTCAGGGCTTCATGCATGTTAGGTAAGCACCCTACCACTGAGCTACGCCCTCGCTCTGGATTCAAGACTTTTTAGGTGCCTCTTCCGTAAAATCACCCTTGATGCTACCTCTAAACCAAGGTGGTTATTCTATGCTTTAGGCTATAGATTCATGTTTTAGAGGATAAACAGAATTGGTCATGCCTGGTGAGATGCTCTGAGCACACATACTTTAAGGCTGAGCAACAGAGTAGAACCGTATGTGGCAACATTCTTTTTTAACTTTGCACAGCCCCCAGTATAGTGCAGAGGTCCTGTCATGTGAACAATGACTCAAACAAAGGTGGGAACATTGCCTAAGTCACTTTGCTCTACTTTGACTCACAAGGGCCTAGAGGGCAGCTGCCATGGCTTATAGTCATTCTCTACTCTTCAGAAATACTCCAGGCATGTACATATTTTTTAGTCAACTAATTGTACAGAACCTAAATAATCTGTTCACAATTTTCTGACCCTGATATTTACGTTTTTTACTTCACTCTCCTGGACACTGTAATACATAAAAAGTACAAACAACATTTTCAATCATATCTGGTTAGGATAAAATACTTTAGACTCTTGTGAACTTGATGTGGCATCTACATAGAAGAGCTATAATATTGTGACAGAAATTTTCATTCTTAAATTCTTCCTTCTTTTCGACAAACACTTACACATTTCTCAATATGGTTAAAGTTTCTCTGCTAGGCACTGAGAAGACTAAAATGATTTTAATTACAGTTTCATTTCTAAAGGATTTTTGTCAGACCTCATTAACTTGACTCTTTTTCCTTATCGTTGTACTTTCAAAATGGTATTTGCAAAAGATTAAAAGTGCCCCTAGGTTAATCTTGTATAATAATGTAAGGGTATTGCAATACTATATGAGTATTGTAATAATAACTGCCTAATTAAGATCTAAAGTACAAAAACAAATACTACAACAGGTCTAAACAAGTTTTAACCTGTAGTCTGTGTTTCCAAACATTTTTTTGAAGAGCAAAGTCTTCTTTCAAGTGCAATCCTAATGACAAGCCCACAGAAAAAAGGCACAGAAGCAGGATGTGTGGGGAACACGGCCTCCCCTAGCCACGGCACCTGGGTGGACTCAGGCTCTCACCATGCAGCTGTGGAGTCGCAGCAGGTGGCAAAGCCCTGCATGGCACACACATCTTTCCCATCTCTAAACGGGAGGATAGCAGACTTTACACTATAGGCCACTGCTGTGGTGGTGGTGGTCTTGAGAATTACAAGAATGTACAGTTTTTAAATACTTAGAAGAATGGTGTTACGTAAGTAATTACTACTATTATTCTAGAAGAATGTTTTCCACTTGACACCAAAATACGTAGAAAAAAATTCAATTATCTGATGCTTTCATATCTATGTTTATACTCTGAAAGCTAAGATTTCTGACTATTTAGCTAAATGTTTAACTTCCGATCTGATGTGTAGCACAGAGCTGAAGCTTATGTGGTTCTTAGAACAGGATACTTCTGATATCAAGGTTAATTGGCATGCTAAATACATATGTCTTAGAGAGATATAATGAGTGCTTATACTGTCTTTGAACTATTTTTCAAATTCATTAGATGTTTTAATTATAAAAAGTTCATAGAGTTATAGAGTTTGGGGGATGAAAAGGATCCTGGCGTTACCCTTAATGTGACAGATGTTACTGATAAGGAAAGTAAAGCAACTTGTGAAGTCACTTTTCATGATGAATGTAACTATAATGTAACTCAGGCATACCTATGACCCACTATCATTTGATAACTATGTTTCTGACACTGGCTTTTTACCTATATTCTTTTCCCAGAAACTGTGTAGCACAGGAAGAGATTAAGAACACAGTTTTGTGAGACAGTTAAATTTGGACTAAGGCCTCCACCATGCTGGTGACCTGGGATGACATCTTAAATTCTCTCAATCTTAGCTTCTTCTGCTCTAAAATGGGATGCAAATATGTCCGGTATTATATGATATGATTTCATGTAAAGAACTTAACACTATGCCTGGCACAGTGTAAGCATTCAGTAAATGCTAAATATTATGATTATTACTATAAGTATAGTCATACATTTCATTATTGTTGTAAAAAAATCATATGTACAATACTGGTAGAATCAGGTTTTTTTTTTAATTTGCCAAAACTTAGGATATAGTTCTTTAGTCGATGATTTCACAGAGTTTGTGTGTGTATGTACGTGTGTGTGTCTGTGTGTGTCAGAGAGAGAAAGAAAACAGGAGAACTGTGTATGTATGTTTCCATTATGTGACAAAGTCAAGTCCTGGAGGCCTATGGCTTCTCCAGATTCCTTTCCCCTTTCTTGCACTTCTTAGTGATATGTCCTCCATAATAACTCTAATCTGTGAAACCTAACCCTTGGAATCCTATTGGTGATGAGGTTTGATTATGGAAGAAACATTCCCAAGGAAGTAAGTGAATCAGGCATGGAACCTGATCAAATCTCAAGTGTTTAAGGTAGGAAAGAAAGGCCACATGATGATACTTAACATGGGAAGGCAGTCAGTGTATGATTTGACAACCCCCCCAGAAAAAACAGTACTTGGAAACTTGACCTTTAAATCAAAATGTCTATATCAAAATGTACAAACTTTTACAATCTAAGAGCTAGGCTGGAAGGTTATTCAACTGGATCTAGTTCAGAAAAATAAAAACAGTAGAATATTTAATTAGTTCAGAAAATCTAAGTAAAATATACTGAATTTACCTGTAAAAGCCAATGTAAGCAATATCTGGAGGGGTTTATTTGTGTGTTCATATTGGTTACACTTGGAACCTGCCTTTTGGAAGTAAAATGACAGAGCTTTAATCTCTAGGAAAAAAAAAATTCCCAAATACATCCTAGAAACTAGGATAATCCTTCATGAAGTCAGAGGCAAAAGAGAAAATGAAAAGAAAATTAACTTCCTCTAGCATTAAAAATAACCAAAACAGCAACTCTGATTCCCATTCTTTCATTTCACCAGGTCTGACATTCTGCAGATGACCGCCCTTATTTGTCCCTACATGTTTTCCAAAATATAAAAGTGAAATAGAGTCCCAAGGGCACTGTACTTGAAAGGTTATGAGAGTTAGAGAATTTTAACCATGCCTGCCAAATCAGCAGATGGCTTGTGATTATAATTATATGCATCAATAAAACGAATAATCTTTACAAAATTTGAATTTCTACTAAAGTAAGGGATTTAGTAAGCAGATGCAACAGAATGCATTTTCTTTAACCCTTTTGGTAGTCACTGGTATCTTTCACACAAAAAAAGATGAAGGGCTCTGTATATAATAGGTTGTATACTCTAATTTTTGCCCTTTTTCTAGACTAGTCATATTGTTAGCTTCAATCTTTTCCTGATTTCATTTTCTTCATGAGCATATTTCATCCTCACCTCATTTTCACCCTTCAGAGTGGAAATGTGAAGACTAATTCCCTACCATTATTTGGTATTTGAAAGAGGAAAATTTAAAGTGGTAAATATCTCCATTCTAAATCATACCAAATATAGTAGAGAGACAAGCAAACAGTAGATGCATCTTTCTAGCTTATGATATTCTTTTACAAATTGTTTTCAATAATAAAACCTTTCTTTGTAAAATATTCTTTTAAATCTACATTCTAGGAATGAAAATATTGTTTATTTTATTTACACAATTAACCATTTCATTTTGATCTGGTTGTGCACAACATTATAAATAATGGTAACTAAGTTTTGTCTCACAAACAGAAACTGGACACATAAATGATACATCTGATAAAAGGATGAGGTGAAGTTTTACACGCTTGTCTTTAGCCATGCTCCCTGCAGAAGGAAAATCTCAAATTTTAGAAAAATTAAATTGAAACAGTTATGCAACTTTTAAGAGGTCAAGAAAGCGTACCACAAAAAATTCAGATTTTTGGTAAAATAGTAAAGTCAATGTATTTCTTGGAATTATCAAGTGTAACTTTTCAAGTATAAATTAATATATATTTCATCCCAGAAAACCAAAAATTATAAATTTTAAGTATATTTAAGCAACATGCATTTAATATAGATATTTAGAAATGCATTTATGCTATATAAATCAAATAAAACACTGCGGTTTAAAAGCTATTATACTATTAAGTTAATTCTACTTAATGATGTAAATAAGTTACTAATAAAACTTTGAAGGCGTTAGCATTTTCATGAGTTAATAAAATTTTCCTATACACAAAAAAAATGTGAGATCAGAAATTCTTCTTAGCAACAACATTCTCCTGAAGTTGCAGGAGAAAGTAAAGGTCAAAGTCTATTAGAACAATTACTCCTATAATTCAAATCTAAATAGTTAAACCATAGACTAATAAATTCTTCTTTAAAACTTATAAAGTTGATGCAACATTTGACAAAACAATATTCAAATCATTGTAAAGAAATCCCAGATATCTCTTAATTCACTGGAATGAAATTTTAAAGATAAAATATTCAGTAATACACTAGATAAAAGTCTTTTGTGTGTAGGAGGTAAAATAAATAAAATGTTTCTCAGAATAATGTCTTTTAAGAGGAAAAATTTATACCTAATTCAAAGTTTCAATACAAAGAAATATTCTAAGTCAAAAACTTATAAAAAACTCAAAGTTATAGAAAATAAAATCATTAATAAAAAACATAAGAAATAAACCCTGTAAACTCAATAGTTAAAGAACTTTGCAATGATTATTTAAATTATAGATATTTCCTTTTTAACATAAAGGAAATTACACATTTCGGCTTACGGAAAGTTTAAGTTGAAGTATAATGGAATTCTAATATACTCTTTTGATAGCTATAATAAAACTATGTACATATAAAGCATCTATTTAATCATATATACTTAAAACACCTTTAGTATTTTTAACATGTTACCTTAGACTTGATATGAGTATGCAGTCACATAAAATGGAATTGATACAATCCTTGAAGGAATCTCACAAAATTTGGCCTCTGAAAGTGAAAACAAAAGAAAAAGTTCTGTACTGATAGAAGCGAACACATGGGAAGTGTGTAACACGGCACTGACATGTCCACTGCTGTCTCAAACTCCAAGCACAAGTTAAAAACACCAAACACGATATGCCAAAGGCTTTGCACACCCACCACTACCCTTGACCCCCATCAAACAGAGCAGAAAACTGAGGCCCAGAAAAGTTCCAGAACTGATCCAGGGTCACAGAGGAAGTGGAAGAACCAGGTTTCAAGCATATGATAAGCTCGAGAGGGGATGGTTGCAGATCCTCTTGTGACTTTTTGTTCCTTGTATAGTACTTATAACAACTGCTTTATTCTCTAGGAAATGCCTTATCTCTTGTCTTAGATAGTGGATGCTTAGGATAAAGCAAATCCCTATTCCTCATAGTACCTGCTAAAATCTTTTGAACCAAATAGTTTTAATATTGATTTTTTAAATATGTGAATTGGAATAAAAGTTGAGTGATACAAAGTTTCCTCTTTTGACAGAAATCAAATTTTTCGAATTTTTTAAAGAAGGGAACTATACAACAGATGAAACCAGGAGGATTTTCTTCATTAAACTAAAAAAAAATATATATCTTTCAAAGGAAAAGACTATTATGGTAGAAACAAGTTTGCATAAACCAAAAGTAATGATCTGTGCCCTCTAATCTTAATTACAACGCAACCCTGTTTTGCTTTGAAGAATGGCAGAGACATTTCTGTGAAAGTGAGTCCACCCAGTTTTATCCAGAGATGCAACTTACAGACTTCAATCAAGTTTGTACACCCTTGCTGTGCCCGTGAGAATGGGAGTGACAGCATCCAAAAGGATATGTGTTTTCTGAAACATTCACTCCTGCACTAACAGGATGAATATTATAACTATAGAAATAAATGATAACACACGAGATTCAAATTGCATATGTTCAGCACAGAAAGACAACCTAGTATATATGCCTGAAAGGATAAACTAGTTGCATAAGTCTGCCCTAAAGTGAAATTGCTAAGTAGCAATTGTAGCCATTTTCAGATGGTTTGCTTTTTCTATGATTCCTACCATAGAAAGGACATGAGGATAAATGACATATTAGAAAAATCTCAACTTACCGAAATCAAAATACCAGCTTCCCTATCTGTATTTCTCTTGAAATTAACAAGACACTATTTTACTATCATCTTCAGGAGATTTATTTCCTTCTAAATTTTGACTACTATGAAAAGAATATTTAGAGTTCAAAATGCATATTATTATATGCTATTCAGACACACACCTAGTTCTAAACAGATTATATAAATGAAAAGAATATTGAGAATACATTTAAAAGAGGAAAAGAACTTCAAGACAAAAATGGCAAAGAAGTATGTGACCTCTGATCACCCAGACCAGATCATGAGCCTATATTATGACTCTCTCATGAATAATAATGAGCTATTTATTCTGTATCAAAATATCTCTATATCCTTACATAAACAAAAATGTTTCATGTAAGTAATGCGAGTTAGCAAGCTTATTTCTATACAAGAGTTTTAATCCTTGAACACATGATTATGACATGTGTTCTAACATTAAATCACAGTGCCTTTAAAAACTGAACCTTGACACTGATATTACAAATACATCTATTTTATGACACCACACTTATGTTAACCATACTTTTTTAATGTTTTCAATGAGAATGTCAAGAGTTTATTAAACCATTGATAACCCACTTAAGCTGACAGTTCTTAGAATAAAACATTTAATTTACCTGAATGTCTTGTAACAAAATCATTCTCTCTTGAACTAAACATCCTCTGAATGCACACACCTAAGGCAGACACACATTTCAGCAAGGCAAATAAGACTTTCTGGCAACTTCCTGCTACCATATTTCTCTAAAAGGATCCTACAGTGTTACACTTCAATACTGCAAATGCATTTTTTTCCAAAGGAAACGCTGCTTCAGTGTCAGATAGCTTTGATTTTCCCCAAGTACAGCAAGGAAATAACCACTAATCCTGTTCAGTATTACAGGCTCACAGCAATGATTTTATTTCCAGATTCAAGAGAACTGAAATACAAAAGGAAGAGAGGAGCCTTTATTTTCTTGTTTTGTCATGCTTGATTGATTGATTTTTAAGACACTGATCAAGGTAATGGTTATCCCATATATGTTAAATACATATTAGGGGCTGGAACAATTTTATATCATAGAGAATGAACTTCACTCTGTGCATTCACGCCCCAGGTTTCCATTACCTTTTAGAAGCAGCAGGACAAACTAAAATTAAAGTTGTCTCATGCATTTGAAAGTTTTCAGACCTGCACACACACCTGAATTGCAGATATTCGTGAAAGCACCCTTTCTCCAACACATAGCTGACCTCTCAGCTGACTCCCTTTTGGGGTATACTTGACTTTTGAAATTTACAAACTTTTGTGAAATGGCAAAAGAAAACAACAATAACAACAGAATAAGAGCACTGATCACGGAAGCAGTATTTCCAGAAGTGATAGCAAAATCCCCTCATCCTGACCTACTTGTCGAGAAACGACGGACTTTCGGCCCCACGGTTAGGCTAAGATTTGTTCCACTTTCTCCCTAGGGCTTAATTGCCAGACTGACTTACCGGTGCCTCCTAGCCTTTGTTCTGCCTCTCACGCTGACATCAGGGAAGCAGTGATGTAGAATAAAGCAGGGTGGGCTAGGTTAGTCCACTGTTTGTGTCGTTGTGTGGTGTGCAGGGACACTCTGTGATACTCTAGTGAGCTGTAAGCTTTTTTTGTAGGCTTTGTGTCATTTACTTAACGACCAATCTCATTAGCTGCCAGGGTACAATGGGCTGATGCATTTTCTATGTACACACTCTACACAGTGACCCTCAAGGTTGCCGAAGGTCTATTTAATCAGTCAAATGCTGAATATATTTGCAGTAAATCACTAAAAAAAAATAAAAAAAAAATTGGACTACCGAGGTATCTTACAGGCTTAATATTTACTCGTGGTTATTCACAGGTAATAAAATGCGTGTATATTTATCCAAAAGGAGGGCAGAGCAGGTGAAGATGAATTGTCTACTTTGCACTGATCAGCTTAATTTTAGGAAACTTTCAGGATCAAAGATATTTTCTCTCAACAAGTAACTCGGTTTTTAAATTTAATTTCTTAGTTTAATTATATTAAGCACAACAAAAAAATTATCGGTTTCCTGAGCAATTTCTCCTTGCTGTGAGCTGCCCCCCACCCCGCTCCTGCCCCCTGCCCAATCAGTTTCAGAACTGGCAAAGTTACATTTCAGCCCCCTTTGAGCTCCAAGGTAAAAACCCTTTTAACTCCTATGAAAAATGAAATGCTGAGAGCACTATGAATGAAGACAGCTGTCCATAAGTATCAGGGAGAGTTCTATTGTCCAGCTTGTCCCTGGATAAAATGAATACTTTACAGCAGAGGCTGTACAGCTTGGCTAAAGAGTGTGGGGAGAAGGGGAGGAGGTCACTGGAGATTTCGCACACTAATTTAATCTGGGAAAAGGACAGGCTCTGCATCTCCCTTGAACAGACTGGCAGCAATCTGGGCCCCCACAGAACTATCTCCTTTTGCCTGTGCTCTATTTATTCCTTATCTCTGTTTACCAACCGCTAGGTCCCTTTCATTCACACCATGAGGCCGTTTTCCTACTATCAGTCAGCAGCTGACACTGTGGAAGAGCCTCAAAGGCGGAAAAAAAAAAAAAAGATCAAAACTAAACCAAAGCTGTCTAAACAATGCAATAGTACAAGTAAATGCATAAACCCTGATTCTTAACCCAACCCACAGGGTGCAAACAGAACCTTTATAGTAAATCCAACAAACCCACCACAGTGAGCTATGGGCCACAGAGAAAGAAAAGTCAAAACACCATTCATGAAATCATCGTCCAAAAGGAATGTCTAAAATGGACACTGGTTATTGAAGCAGCCTTGCTCTCCAGGATAGTCTTATCTGTATCACAGATCAATTAACTGGCAACCAGGAAACATTTACTTTTTCAGAAAAGGTGAGCTATATCCTGCACTTCTAAGGCAAACCTCACTCTCATTAAAATGCTAGCAGTTTAAAAAATCCACCAACATGATTACAAGTTAAAGGGAATACAATACCAACTTTCTAATATCTTATTACATTGATTGAATGTAAGAGATTCAAGAAACTTGACATCAAACCTACATTATATTTATATAAAGATGCTAAAAACTCCTGTACAATTCAGCCAATTAAATCACTCCCCCATGTCTCACGGATTTTACTTCCTTATGCCAAAATAATTAGCATGGTGAGGGAATGGGAAAAGACTGCTTTAGGTACAACTTTTTAATCTTTAGAAGCCCTCTCCAGGGTGTGATTGGACAATACTATCAAGTATAGAAAGGAGAAAACGAAACCAGTGTTATTTGAATCTTTTAACCTTTGGGTAAACGTGAATTTTGAATCTAAATATGATTTACTTGTATTAATGGTAAATATTAAATAATTTTGAATATTTCAACAAATAGAAGATGCTTGCCTAATATAAATATGTCATTGAAATTAAATATATCAGTGAAGTCAAATACACACTTCAAAATATATTTGTATATACGTATCTATATAGGCATATACAAATCATAGATATACACACTACCTCCCATATATACCTAAGTAAAATGAGACGGTGCATAACTTATAATGCCTGTAGTTCTCTAGATTAAATACTGAAACTTTAAATTTCCCTGAGTTTTTTTAATCATTGAAATGATTAGAAATGATTGGTTATTGTCATAAAAAATCAACACCGTGTTGACTCAATCACTAGGACCTTTACCAAAAAAGGTATGACAATGTAACTCATTATCTAGGATGATCAAATGAACCAGACTTCAGTTTGTGTTTTCACCTATATGCATTACGAGCAATGAAGTCTTTACTACTTGGATCCTTTTTTACAAATGAATTAATGAATTAAATTTATCCTTTCACCAGCTGCTAGGCAGCAGATGGAACCATTTCTGAAGCCTTGTTGAATTCAATCCATAAAACTCATTTCCTAGGATTAGCAGTCCAAAGTTTCTTTTAATGTTTATATACCGCTTGGGATTTTGAATTTCATGATGTTAAACTTTCAATTTAACTATTCTTTTTGCATTTCATATCAAACAATTATGATCTTTTGGATTTCTATAGTAGAAATGTCAGGTCACATAAGGACAAGAATTAATTTCAAGAGCAATAAAGTCATGCAAGTTACATTTTGTTGGTGTTTGTTCACATTGCTCTTCTACCATAGCAATCATTTGCACTGTGACTTGGTATTAATGTCAAGGTAAAGAGTTACATATTTGATTGCTATGATTTCTGTGTATTAATACATAAACAGTTGAAAGCTGCAACTAATAGCACTCCATTAACATTATGAAAGTTTAGAATTTTGCCGAATCTCACAACTTAGCTGTAAGAGTAAGATTGTTACATTATCTGCAAATAACTGCTGTATCTGCTAGGTTAATTTAGCCAATAAGAATTTAATCCTGACCTTTAAAAATGGTGATAAATCTAATTACACAGAATATGTAGATATGCATTTTGTAACAGTTAACGTTTAAGGAACGAGCTACCATGGACAGCTCCAACATTTCTATTCTTTGCTAGATCACTTTGCAATTGTTTAACATAAGAGAAACCACAAAACTTTAAATCATGCCATTATAGCATAATAGTAACAGCCACTCAAAAAGTCTCCTTTAAACATAACTAAATTAGAATCTCATAAAAGTTCCAATGCACTTTGAAATAATTTGAATATAGCCACCCCATGCTCTCTAAGGTGCAGTACATCCAAATTTAAAATAGAAAAGCTTTTAAGCTTAAAATGATGCTCCTGCTGTAACATAAACATGGCTAAAAAAGAGTGAATCACTCTATGTGCAACAGTGATTTCCGCTAATTTGGAACAAGAAATCTATATTAATCTAATAGTGTAGTAAACTAAGAAGGCCACACAATAATCACCACTGAGTAATTGAATATTTAGAAGAAGGAGAAAAGAGAACACTGGTAATCTTAGGTTACAAGCACAAAAGTAGGAAACTCTGAAGATGATATTTGCAAGGAAAAACAAAAACAAAGTTAGGGAAAGTATAATCGCAGTTCTACTTTAGATTCTGAATTTGATTATCCCCTACAACTTATTATTCCCCTATAGTAAAGATAGTGCATATAATTATATTCAAGATTTCTTCATAAATTTTTCTTTTTAATGTATTGGATTTTGCAATATTAGTTATTGTGTAAGGTAATTTGATGTAACTTTTTTGAGACAATAAGCCACTTTTCTTTTTTAAAATTAAGATCGAAGAAGTTGTATTACATCCTTTCCTTGTTAGCTGCTTTGTTCATCGAAATTTAAAAAAAGATCATTACACCTCTTTAGGAAACTTTGCTTATTCCCATGTATATCAAAGCAAGCATCTTTGTAGACGCATTGCTAAGACAAAAGGAATATGAGGCAAAGTACTACTTAGCAAGGTATTTGCAATTTTTCTCTGTCACCAAGTAATATTTCACTGAAATCATCCTTCTGCAAAATTTTGTTCAAGGTTGGTACTAAGTATTTCTCATTCTTCAACCTTTTCTAATATTACTCTTTAACTTTCTAAAGACTCTTCTGACATCTGCATCTATCAAAAACTAACTGTATCATTTTTTTAAGGAGACTGCTGTTATTCAATGCCCTAAATATTTAAATATGGGATTATATATACCATATTCATCTATTTAAATTTCTTAGAGACTTTCCACAAACTCTTTACCTTATATGTAGCTAATACCAGAATTTTGATTTTTCAAAAAAAGAACACATGAAACTTCTTTTTGATAATGGGTTTTTGTGTAAAATCATGTTAACAACCCCACCAAGATTTCGATTCTAGAAACGTGTCCAATTTGAGATATCACTGGTAATGTTTATGATCTTAAAAATTAGTTCTACTTTACTTTTATGCAGAGAAAAAAGTGTACTCAGTCTCATCTCGCATCAAATATTATCTGTTGTAAATTCACACATTTCAAAAATGTATATGAACAAAGGCGTTACTGATGCAGTGTAAATGCAATTCCACCATGACATTTTATTCTGAAATCCTTCTCAAAACAGATACAATAACCTTTTTTTCAAAAGAGAGAGAGAGAAATAACATTTAAAATAATGTCAAGTATACATCACAGCAGAAACCAAAAACAGAAGTTCAAAACAAACATCAGAAAACCTTCTGAACTTCAACCTCTGGTAACACTCACCCCCCACCAACCCCTGCCAGAAACAAAAGTAACTGTTATGACAGAAGACATGAAAACTTGCTCACAGTCTGAGTGACTTAAACATCAGGGTGGAAAGGATGCCGTTAAAAAGTT
>PVJO010000108.1:231519-322827 GCA_004026905.1 Hystrix cristata
CACTATAAATTTGCCTATTTGTGGATATTTTATAAAAGTGGAATCATACAATATGTTGTTCTTTATTACAGGCAAATTTTACTTTTGTATTATCAAGGTTCATTCACATTGTAGCACATATATCATTTCTTTTTACTACTAATTAATGTTTTACTTATCTGCTTATCAGTTGATGGACATTCATGTATAATCCAGCTATAAATATTAGTATGCAAATGTTTATGTGGACTTATGTTTTTATGTCTCTTAAGTATATACCTAGGAATGGAATTGCTGTATCATTTGATAATCCTATGTCTAGCTGTTTGAGAAACGTTCAAATTCTTTCCAAAGCATCCGCATAATAACAGTGTATAAGTGTTCTGATTTCTTTCCAGTCTCACCAACTCTTGTTACTTATCTTCTTTATTATGGCCATCCTCATGTGATACAGTATTTCATTGTAGTTTTGATTAGCATTTCTCTAATGACTAATGATATTGAGCATCTTTCATGTGTATATTTTATGAACTATTTACTCAGAATTTTTTAATTCAGTTAATATTCAGTTGTAGAAGTTCTTTATATACATATTCTAGATACAAATTTCTTCCTAAATACAGAATTTGAAAAACAAAATATTTTTCCCGTCGTGTGCACTATCTCTTTACTTCTCCGATGTTCTCCTTTAAAACACAAAGGTTTTTGATTTGGGGAAGTTCAATTTATCTACATATTTCTTCAGTAACTTGTGCTTTGGTGTCATATTTAAGAAACCATTGGTCAATTCAAGTTTACAAAAATTACACCTATATTTTCTTCTAAGATTTTTACATCTCTCTATATTTAGATCCTGGGCTGATTTTTAGTTAATTTTTTATATGGTGTGACATAGGGATCAACTGTACTATTTTGCAAATCTAGTGAATATTCAGTTGTTCTAATACCATTTGTCAAAAATAATATTCTTTCCCCATGGAATTGTTTTGGTACTCTTATTAAAGTCAATTGATCATAAATATGAGAATCTATTTCTAGACTACCGATCCAATTTCGTTCATCTATTTGTCAATCTATATGCCAGTACCATACTATCTTGATTACTGTGGCTTTTTAGTAGGTTTTGAAGTTGAGAACTGTGAGCCTGTTAACTTTGTCCTTTTCAAGGTAGTCTTAGATCCTTTGAATTTCTATTGACTTTTAGGATCAACTTGTCAATTTCTGCAAAAAAAAAAAAAAAACTGAGATGTTTTACAGGGGATGCACTGAACCTGTAGACCACTTGATTAGCATTGCTATTTTAATGGTATTATAATTTCTAATTCGTGAATATGTCTTTCCATTTATTTATGCTTTCTTTAATTCTTTTCCACAGTGTTTTGCAGTGTTCATAATATAAGTTTTACACTTCTCTTGGAAAATTTATTAAGTATGTATTTTATTCTTTTTGAAGCATTAGTATTTTACTTTCATGCTTTTACTGCTACATTTCTGTGTATTGATCTTGTAACTTACCACCTCGCTGAACTTGTGTTTTACCTCTAGTAACATCTTTGATGGATTTCCTGGGATTTCTAAATACAAATCTAAATGAAAGAAAATGTCATCTGCAAATGGAGATAGTTTTATTACTTATTTTCTAATCTAGGTAACTTCCATTTCATTTTATTGCCTAACTGCCCTGAATAGAGGAGAAGTGCCAAGAGAATATACTATTTTAAGTGCAAAGAATCCAGGCTTTCAACACCAAACATGATCTTAGCTAATTTTGGAATTTTGAAAGCTCAGTATAAAAAGCATTTTTTAATTTAAAGCTAACTGCTACCTAGCACAATAACCTGTCCTACACTGGTTTAATCCCTAGGGAGACCAAAAAGAAATTCCATATCCTCTAACATTTTACAAGTAGCTTGTGTGGTTTCTGTCATGGTGCTGGCTAGACTTCATCCTTAGAGGCACAGCATCACCACCACCACCACCCCCCCCCCGCCCCAGGTGGGCTACTTTGATTTCACAGAATATCTCTGAGGAAGTTAGTTATAGCCTGTCAGAACTGAAAAGCAAAGTGTCCCTTTGTATGTTTCAGGTTCTGGATTCTAAAGTGGTGATACTGTAGAGGTCAAACCACAGGTTCAACTCTAGATCCTCCATCTCTCATGCCAGTATTGTGAGCATGCTCTGTCAGGATCAAGATAGACAGCACATCTAAGATTAAACTAAGCAAGCTAAAGGCATAAGAATATTGCCTATCTAGTTGACACTTTCAGTATTTAATTGCTATGTATGGATTCCATGTATCTTTTGTATCTATTTGCAAAAACAGTTATATTTATAGTAACTAAGATGTAGCAAAATAAAATCAGTTATCAGGAAAATTATAAAATCAAATGACATTTTGATAATAAATGGCAAATGAGACACCTCTGAAACAGGCATATTAATAGATCAAATGTTTTTAAAAATAAAGACGAGGATGAGGATAATGGTATTTTCAATAGTAATGGTAGCTAACACTTATTTAGTACAAAGTTTAGGTCAGGGCTACTCTAAATGTTTTGGGGGGATTAATTTAGAAGCAGAGGCACTAAAATCTAACTTTTCCAACTACACACTTCTAATGAAGTTGTCAAGGTAGGATTCAAGTTCAGAAGATCTAATTGCAAACTCTACACTCAACTACCACGCACTACTACACAATTTATTTCTATCCACCCCTCCTAACACATCACTGAAAAACACCATGGATCTGATGAGGAAATTCTTCCATGAATTTTTCAGTAATTTCTTTTTATTCTTTGGTATTTCTGTAATTGATTCCAGTTATAAAAGGGTTTCTAATGTTGCTGCTTCAAAATTTCTACAAAGTTGTTATCATTCAATGAAATGGTATTTTTTTCAAAGCAATGAGACAAATTATGAATTTTAAGTATCTTTTTTAATCAGGTGGCTCTGTACATCAGGAACTACATTAATGCTAAAATATAGATCATATTGCAGTAAGGATTAAAATACTTGCTGAGAAGCCTGGTGTATCTATACAAACTTCCTTATTTGTAGGTATATCTCTAGATGTATACCTATGTCTGTCTATACTTATGCATGTAACTATATTTGCCTCAATACCTAATATTGATTTCTGTATCCTTTCAATATGGCCTTGATAGCAGATAGACGAAGTCTTTGTTCTTCATCAAGCAACTAAATTGCATATGGTCCAGACGTGGGTGACACCTGCTTACTCCCTCTGTCTACCATGTGCTCATGTGCCACGTGGCATCACCAGCTGCATAAAATCTGGATTGAGGTCCTTTAAATGTATGGTGACATGGAGCTTTGGATCATGAGCGATATATGATGTGAGAGGGTCACAGATAATACAGTCACCAGGTTCATCCCTCAGCCCCCTTGATCCTTCAGAATCTCATTCTCATAGCTAAAAAGCCTGGCTCTGGGCAGACATCAGACATGTGTAAAGTTATTTTACCTGCACAGGCCTTTAATTTATCATTTTTCTGCAACTCCTTTCTACACACACATGCATGTGCAAGCACATGCATACACACATAGAAATTTACCCTGTTTAGATCTATTTGTGTTTAAACTAGCTTAATCCTGTCTCTCCAGAGAAACATCTCAGGTTGATTATGACTCCATTTAGGAAAAAAATCTCCACATTTTTGAGACAGGTAACTTGAGTTCCAGGTTACCTTCTAGCTGTGATTTAAGCCACAGCATCTCAAACAAAAGATTCTACAATTAGTTTTGTTAATGTGTTTGGAATAAGTGTCTCCATGATTGAATCATTAGCATTTAAAACAATAAAAAGCAAAGATAGTACAAAACAGGCGGGATGGTTTTGAGATGGCCAAAGCGAAGCAAACAAGCCTGTTGGCCAACACTGAACATCCTAGGACTGGAGGTGAGAATGACATGGTGCTCTCTGTGTTCTCCTGGGGCATCTGACTTTTAGAGAGGTGAGAAAAAGAGGAAACACATCTAAATAAATTATTTGCAAAGACTTTTAAATTGGGCAGCATGTTTAGAGATCACACAGTATTTTTCTTACACTTAGCTGAACAGATAACATGACTAGAGGCTATTTTGGACAGACTCCCAGGAAATGAGGCAAGGATGACAAATAACGTGATCTGCAGGGCCGTCTCAGATTTAGAGGGTCTCCTGTCATTCAGCATTCATCTCTGGTCAACCCCATGATGAAGGGTCCTCAACACGGAAACATCTGGCTTGGTGATGAGGTTCCTCAGTAATTTTGCTGGTCTAGGATTCAGGGCACCTTTTTATTCTTATTGCTTGTCCCATGTTGAGTTAACCCTCAAACATAAACTTTCTTAATCGTAGTAGAAAGTTTAGATTCTAAAGTTGTAGTCCTATGAAGACACTGTCTTGTCCCCTCGCTGAGAATTACTCCTCATATTTCCAACACAGTCTGTATACACAGTCAGTGACACCACCTACAGGACCCTCCCAGAATCAAACAGTGCTACTAACCTTCCCAACTTCCTCACATCCCTTCTCAAACTCCTGTAATTATATCTTTCCAGCCCTATTTCCAAGGCTCTGTTCCAAGCTGTCATCTTTCATTAACTTGATCTCTTAAAATGTTCTAGGACCAGATCTCTCTGAAGGCTTCAGAGTATTGTGCCTCATTCCAGGACATCTTTTCCTCAGCTTTATTTCCTAGCATTATTTCTTTATAAAGAAAATCTAAATTCTAACTTCTTGGGACGCTAAGACAAGAAGACTGAGTTCAAGGCCAGCCAGGGCAAAACAGTTCACAGACCCCATCACAAACCAAACCAAACCAAACCAAAACAACTAATTTTACTACAAGGTAAACTTAGTCATGCCCATCCTTATAGATTTCCTTTTCTTCCTAGACAAATAACCAGACTCTGATTCCCACCCTCCTTGAGTTAGGTGTGGCTATATGCTACCTCAGATCAGCAGTGGAAAATGTCTGGCACTTGCAGTATTGCCTCTAGGACCTCCCAATCACAGTCTTCAAGCTGATACTTCTGCCAACTGCAGAGTTGTCCTCCAAAGCCACAAATTGAAGATAGGAAAGCCCTGGTCAGTATGAGCCATGAATGGCTGCATAGACCAAGCACACAACTTCCTTCTACAAACAAGAACTCGGGTAGCCTTCTTGTCACTGGGAAAAAATACATGACACATTCAATTTAAAGAAAAGGGCTCACAGCATCAGAGGCTTTAGTTCTTGATCTATCGGCTCCAAGGCAGAAACATCATGGTGGAGGAAAGCTTCTCAACTCATAGCATCTGGGAAGCAGAGAGCAGAGAGCAGGGGAAAGAGCCACAGAGGACATAGTCCTGAGGTCATGCCCTCATGACTCACTTCCTTCACTTAGGACTCCCTTCCTAAAAGCTCATTAAACTATGAATTCATCAATGGGGCTAACGATTGACTCCATTAATAGTTAACTCCAACAATCGCTCCCTTTATCCCTGCCAACAAACAAACAAACCAAAAAAACCTCTCTAAGGGTTTCATAATATAATCAAGTTGACAATCAACATTAATTGGTACAATGTACATTATCAACAATGAAACTACTCTTAGCCAAGCATGATGGTACAGGCTTGTAATCCTACCAGGACTGAATGTTTGAGTCCAGCCAGGCAATTTAGTGATTTAGTGAGTCCCTGTCTCAAAACAAAAACATTTAAAAATGCTGGGGACATTGCTCAGTGCAAAGACCCCAGTACTGCCCAAATAAATAAACTACTCACATGCTTGTGTTATTGTACACTTAATCCTGATTTCTTTTCTTTTTTTGAGGGGCTGCTGGGGATTGAACATAGGGCCTAGTGCTTGCTAGACAAGCCCTCTACCGCTGGGCTAAATCCCCAACCACTCCTCTCGACTTTTTTTTAATTTGTTTTTTGAGACAGGGTCTCACTATGTAGTTCAGACTGGCCTTGAACTCACTATGTAGCCTAGGCTGACCTTGAACTGGAAGTGATTCTCCTGCCTCAGCCTCCCGAGTGCTGGGATTATAGGCATGTGCCACCATACCCAGCAATTCTGATTTCTTATAAAGGTAGTATGACCCTAATAAATAAGTCTCCTACAGGATTTAGCCTAAATTTCCTAGAATTTCCTGGACTCTCTCAATTTTGCCCCAGTCTTCTCTGGAGTTACTTTGCCTACTAGTTCCTACACACAAACTCTTTAACTTTTCTATTTTTACTGTAGATGTCATACTTGCATATGCCTAGGAACGCTTTTATTCCGTGTCTAAAAATCATTGAAGACGCTTTAACCATGACTATCTCCCAGAATCCCCAACTCAAAAGGGAACAACGCTTCCTTATAGCTCTATTCAGCCGGTGACAACAGTTTCTGTTTTCCCAGAAGCCCACATCTCTCATTACACTGTTTGAGGTGATGCTCAATGTTTCTATGAGGGGTTTGTTCTATCTTCTCGCTTTTAGGTGCCTGCTTTGGACCACCACAACAAGCAATTTCAATATCATACTAATTGCCACTTCCAGGCTGGGGAATTAAATTACCATTTAATTGTAAATTGTACATTACGATTTGGTAGAAAATATTTTTAAGACTTTTATTAGACTTTACTTTTACAGCAGTTTTAGGTTCACAGCAGAAGTGCATGGAAAATAGAGACTTCTTATTTACCTGTGACCTCATGTGCACCGTCTCCCCCATTACCAACATCCCCCACAAGAGCAGTACCTTCTTAACCCTGATACTCTACACAGACACATCGTTTTCGTCTGAAGTCCACAGACTACATTAAGACTCACACTTAGTATCATACATTCTATTAATTTAGACAAACATGTAACAGTATGCATGCATTATAATGTCAAACAGCAGTTTCACCACCCTAAAAATCTTCTGTGCTCACTTACTAATCCCTCAGTCCTCCTAACCGCTGACAACCACTAAGCTTTGTACTGTCTTCATAGTTTTGCCTTTTCTAGTATGTCATATAGATGAAATCAGACAGTATAGTCTTTTCAGCTTGGCTGCTTTGACTTGATGAATTTCTTCCATGTCTTCTCATGGCTTAATAGTTTGTTTCTTTTTAGCACTGACCAATATTCCCATGTGTGGCTGTACCACAATTTACTTATCCATTTATGTACTGAAGGATATCTTGGTTACTTTCAAGTTCAATAATTATGGATATAGGTGCTATGAATATCTATGTGCAGGATTTTGTGTGGAAATAAATTTTTAGTTCCTCTGGGTAAATTTCAAGGAGTATGTTTTCTGGATCATATGATATGTCTAGCTTTGTGAAAACCATGCTCTAATATAGCTCTATCATGGTGCATTCACACGAGCAATGAATGCGAGTTTCTATTGCTAGAAATCTTCCCTCATCTTTGGTGTAATCAGTGTTTCGGAGATTTAAAATTTTTAATTGTTAAAATTTTTTTGTGTGTGCCAGGTATCTAACTCAGGGCCTTGTGCTTGCTAGGCAAGCACCCTAACAACTGAGCTAAATCCCTAGCCAAAATTTTTGATTGCTTATAAATAAAGTCCATGTCTTTAAGCTAACAGATTTAATTACGCAGATGTATACATCTGTTTTACCTCATATTTCATTTCGTGAACTATTATATTGTCATCAAAATAATAGTATGGAGCTAATATTATTACATAGTACCTCAATATATCTGAAGTAAACCTTACAAAGTTTTTTTTGGCTAATAAATCATATTTTCATTGATAATAGCAAATATCCATTAAATGCATAGTGATACAGGCACTGAGCTAATCACTTGATTTTCTTAGTGTCATTTTTCACAAAACACTAAGAACTGTGTGTTATAATCTCTGTAGTGCAGATAAAGAAAATGAGCACTTAGATTTGGTTAAGAAAATGTTTGTTCAAAGAGATTAACCTCTTCACCATTTGAATGAAAAAATGGGAGGTGGTCAGCTTTGGTAATAAATCAACAGAAGAAATTCAACCAAGCTTTGTTCCTCAGTTTTAGAGTCTATTATTGAGGGAAACAAATGGAAATTATAAAATACAGATAAGAGAAAAACAAACAAAAACAAAAAACCCAAAATCAACAATATTAAGAATTGCTAAACGATTTTTGAGCTCTAAAACAAGTTAGATTCAGCCTAATTTTCTCTTGTTCTTTTCATATATTTGTCATTAAAATTGACTTCAAGAAGAATAGCAGAATACGAATTCCTAAAAGCATAAAACATTAGTCTTTCGGGGGCATACACTGGTCTCACAGTTGTCACCTGAGCTTCCAAATACAGAGTTGGAACAATTCCATTGCCAGAAACTGTGGAACAAGCCTCACTGCTGTTGTATATATTAAAACACACATTGTCTTATCTGCCCAGATGACTGACTTTTTGTACTGGAGATTGAACCCAGGGTCTTTGCACTGAGCTACGTCCCACTCCTTTATTTTTTTATTTTGAGACAGGATGTTACTAAATCACTAAGTTGTCCAGCTGGGCTAAAACTTTCAATCCTCCTGTCGCGGCCTCCTGGAATGCTAGGATGACAGGTATGCACCACCATATCTAGTTATGTTTGGCATTCTTATGGGGAATTTTCCTTCTAAGACACCAAATGCTTTCTTCTTACCGACAGGTGTAGTGTGGAAATCACCGCAAATCATAATGGTTCACATATCTAAAGTTGGAGAATTAGTTATATTGACCAATTAGAACATTTCTTAAGGATTTGGGGGCTGAGCTCAGAGAAACCGAGCCTCAGTCTTGCATGTGTGGTTAAGATAAAAAATCTGAAGCTGTTAATACTGTGCTTGCAGTGACACAGAAGAAATGCATTAGAGCAGGAAAGAATAAAGCATATAAAAAAAGAGACATGTAGGCACAAGAGGCAAAAAGGATAAAAGTTTTTTTTTTTTAATTTGTTCCTGAAACTATAATCCATTCTTGTCGCTCCCATAATACCCTACTTTTGCCTTCATGGTTTGAGTTAGAATTATGTCCTTGTGAACAAAAGTCCTGGTGACTACAAAGCATTTATTTTGAGTGCAACGTGGAGACACATTCAAGAATGATTTTTAAAATGAGAAAATAAATAGAACATTTTAAGAGAAGTATATTGAGGACAAATCCAGAATGCCCAGAGTACCAGCTTCAAGAGATGATCAGAGGTAAGACACAGCACAGAGGAGAGACTCTGGTTCAAGGGCCATGTGACAAGGTGGTCTTAAGGAACCAGGCATGTGGTTGAATTATTGCCTGCAATTGTTTTACAGAAAACACTTCTTCTATCTGATCTTAAATCATCTTATTTGATCTCCCAGAGTAAAATGAGACAAGGCACCTGCCACAAGGAACTTCAACTCCAGAAAAAAGAAAAAAAACAAATTCAGGTGAAGACTAAGCGTGAGAAAAGCAGTGAGGGAAAACAGAGAAGACCTGGGTAAGGTGAGATTAACCAGGGAAAGAATCACTGGAAAGATGATGGTTGAGACCTTGAAGACTGACATGAGTCAGTTAGTGGAAGATCTGAGAGCAGAGAGCAAAGCAGAAGACAATGTATGCGCAAACATCTAAGGACACAAGGAGTCCAGAACATTGGAAAGGAGACAGGAAGGACCTAGGGTGGGGCTGAGAGAGCAAAGATGTTAGAGCCTGGGCAAGGGTCGCATCATCCGGGGTTTAAGGACATAGCAAGTGCTTGGAGTTACTGTAAATGCAATGGGAAGTTACTTGAGGATTCCAACTAAAGGAGAACAATAATCTGAGTTTTATTTTTAGAATATCACTCCAGCTATGGTATGCAAAACAAATTGAAGGGAGATAGAAGCAAGTAGAAAGACAAACTAAATGCTATTATACCAATATAAAGATCCATGTGGTAGCTTATCTTTTAGGTTTATCATTGGCGATGGAGAAAAACGGTCAGATTCAGGACACAGCTTAGAGATAGAATGCATGGAACTTGTAGGTGAAACAAGAATTACCTCTTATCTGGGGCTTGAACAACTGCAAGGAAAGGAGTTCATGTCGTGACAAAGAGAAAGTGAAAGGAATAAGTCTTGGTGGAGGAAGGGAAATAAAAAATTTTCTTTTGGCCATGTTAAAGTTAAAATACCTGTTGGGAATAATTCTGGGCTTCAGTGGAAAGTTCAATTTAGGAGATGGAAATTTGGATGTCATAGCCATTCTGCAAGTAGCATTTAAAGCCAGAGGGACCGGATAAGATTACATAGGAGAACACAGCTGGAGAAGAGGAGAAATCCAAGGACTGTGCCACAGAACTGTCTGATACTTAAGGACAAGCAAAAAGGAGAAGTTGTAGGGTGCACTGAGCAGTTGATGCTACAGAAGTCAAGAGAAAAAGAGTTTCTTTTAGGAAAGAGCAGGGATCAGAGTGGCACAGTGATCAACTGTGTCAAGTACCCGTGAGAAGTCAAATCAGGTGAGAACAGAAAAGATTAATGAATTTGGAGCCTGCAAACTGAGGTCAATAGTGACCATACAAAAGTAGTTTCTGGAAGGGCAGGAATAAAGCAGCATGTGCTGTGAACATGGGATGGCATGGAAGTGGAGACCCGGGCATAGATGGATTTATCATAATGTGTTACTATGACAATAAGCAGAGCAACAAGGACATACATATAATTGGAGATGGGGGACTGCAGTGCAGTAGAACAAATGTAGAGAAGAGGGCTGGGGATGTTTCCAACAGTGTCATGACCAGCCATGGTGCATCCAGGCTTGTATAAGAGGCGGCAGTAATCACAAAGGAATGGAGCCTTAAAAGGTAGGCTCTAGACTGAGATGGTAGAATCATTGCTCATGATAAGGTCCCAGCCATCACACTGAGGATGACCTTGAGGGAGACTAGAGGAAAAGGTCACTGGAGGTGAGGAGACTGAGAAAATGAGAGTGTGTTAGAAGGGACAGGGTGCTGCCGTGGTGGGATCAGGAGTGCGGCAGAGAGGAAGGTTGTTGCCTGGATTTGGAATCATCCATGAATATGTAAATGGAGAATACCAAGAAGTGATTAAGAGGATGTAAACCTCCGGTAAATGGAATTCTGGAAATTTGAAGTAGAAATAAATTACAAGCAGCTATAAGGATGAAGACTATTGATTCTCCCCTCAAATTCAGAAGAGGAGAAAAAATCAAAAACAAACCCAGCCTCACCTTGAGACAGATTGAGGGACGACAGTGGCATCAAGATGTCCATAGACATTCATGTCCCCAAGAGCTTTTTAATCAAGTGTTGGAAAATATGTACCTATTATTAACTAAACAAAAAACGACAGAATAATTGCCATGCAGCCTGTATTTAAAACAAGTGTTAAACATTTTCTTTGCTGCGTACAAATATTAAGTACAGTACTTGCATCAACACAGTTCACCTGGGTATCTGGAGGTAACAAGGGCTGTCAGGCTCCCTGGCAGAAAAGCAGGAAGATCCTCTCTGCCAGGCCCTGAGCCTATCTTGGATGCACTCTCTCGGGGATTTCCTCTACTGCTGTCTCATTCCTGCCTTTCATCTCAGCATCTAATTCACCTAGGGATAGACAGCTGAGAGCAGAGTGAGATTCAAAGGCAACAGGGCAGGAAAATAAGCATAATGATCAGAGCTCACCTCTAAATATAAACTTGGCAGCATTGTTATTTCTTCTTTCAAATCTGCAAGTTTCCTTTTAGGCAAAACAAAACACATTAAGAATCTGCCTTTGCCCTCTCCACATGCTGAAGGTTAAAACTAGACCCATATCTTTCCCCAGGCACTAAGCTAAAATCAAAGTGGGTCAAAGATCTAAATCTGTTGGAAGATGGAATAGGTAGGACTCTTGAAAACATAGGTGTAGGCAAGGATTTTATGAACAAACCCCCAATTGCCCAGGAAATATCACAAAGAATCAATGATTGAGATCTGATCTTATTAAAAAGCTTTTGCACAGCAAAAGAAACCACAAACAGGGTGAAGAGACAGCCCACAGGGTGGGAAAACATTTTTGCCAGCTATTCCTCTGACAAAGGACTAACATCTCGAATATATAAAGAACTCAAAAAAATCAGACCCCCCAAATTTAAAGACCCAAGCCAAACACGGGCAACTGAAATGAATAGACACTTCTCAGATGAAGAAGTAGAAACAGCAGATAGACATATGAAAAAATGTTCAACATCACTGGTCACGCAAGAGATGCAAATTAAAACAACCCTGAGATTCCACCTCACTCCAGAAAGAATGGCTATTATCAACAAATCAGCCAATAACAAATGCTGGAGGGGCTGTGGAGAAAAAGGAATATTTCTATATTTCTCCACTATCGGTGGGAATGTAACCTGGTGCAACCACTATGGAAATCAGTGTGGAGATTCCTCAGGGAACTAGGACTAGAGGTTCCATTTAAGCCAGCTATTCCCCTTCTTGGTATCTTCCCAAAAGAATTAAAAGCATCATACCACAGTGATATATGCACACCCATGTTTATAATGGCACAGCTTGTAATAGCTAAATCTTGGAAACAGCCCAAATGCCCATCAACCATGGAATGGATAAAGAAAATGTGCTTTTTTTATACAATGGAGTACTACTGTGCCATAAAGAATGATAAGCTTGAGATATTTCTAGGTAAATGGATGCATTTTGAGACCATACTCTTAAGTGAAATAAATCGGACACACATGTTTAAATACTGCATTGTTTCTCTGGTGTGAGAAACTGAAAATGTAAATAAAGACTAAACTGCATTATATTGGGAAAGGTAAGAAAATGTCCAAATGGGAAAGGGAACAAGGGAGGGGGAGGGGGAAAGGAACAGAGGGACAAGAGGAATAAGAAATGGAAGGAAACAATGGAAACAAAGCTTTTGTAAATGGGGAGGGAGGAGGGGGCGAAGGGAGGGGAGGGGAATGGGAAAAAAGAAGCAACAAGATATATCATGTACAGGTAAAAATCCCCTGTGATGAATGTTATCACTATGTACATCTAAAATGTAGCATTAAAATAAAAAAAAAGAATCTGCCATTGCCTATTTGCTGATTGTGGCAAAATTCAAATACTGAGAAATATCAGAGAGCATCTGTGAGCTTGTCTATAAATATTATGATGAATACCCACCCTTCTTCACTTCCAACAAATGAGTATTAATGTAGGTATCAGTCAAGCTGCCTTCCTGGGTCTCCTCATATTCAAATAGGTTCCAAGTTTTCAAATACAGTTTATGACCCCAGTTTATGATGATCTGACTTAATTTTTTCAACTTATGATGGTGTGAAAGAGATGTACCTTCAGTAGAAATGATATTTATAATTTTGAATTTTAATATTTTCTGGGATAGTATTATGTGGTGAAATATTCTCCTGCAGTGTTGGGCAGTGGCACTGAACTCAGTGAGTCATGAGATCATGAATAGAAAAAAACCCACATTCTACAGTGCATTGTGCTGCGGTGCCATGATGTTCTGTGCACTGGGTGATTCAGTACTACAATATTTTCATCTTGAAATGGGTTTATAGAGACTCAACCCCATCGTAAGCCCAAGAGCATCTATCCTGTACTAGCTATTGACTAAAGAAAAATAGACTAGTCCTAATTCAACAGGCCTTAAAATTTCAAGACAATCAGCGACATACATTGGGGAAATGGATCTTGCCCATCGTAAGGCCAGCCAATCACATCTCCCAGTTGGCAGAGTGATGCTGCCGAAGCTGAGGAGAGCATCTATGTGTTTATTAATACACTGTTCCAGAAAGAAAATGACATCCAAGAATGCATAAAATGCAAGGGTATACAGTAAAGGAGTACAGGATGGAAAAACCAAGTTAGGGGATATATGACAGGCCAGGGATATGAATGAAGAATTCAGAGCACAAAGTCCTATTCCTTTGTCGTGGGTATGCCAGCAAGGATATGGTAGGTTTCTTAGCAGGTGGTGTGCAAGGGCCAATAGTTACCCAGCTCATAGTATCCATGAGATCACAGACCCACGCATGGGAGAAGTACAACCACTCTTGGCGTGGAAGTCCATTTGGACTCAGAAGAAGGTTTTTCCTAACACAACGGGCAGTGCTCGACAGTGTCCTCAAGGCATACATAATGACCTCTTGTGGCCTTTTGGTGTGGATTGCTGATAGCAAGCTACAGTGCATGAAATCAAAACTGAACAGTTTGGCTGCTGGAACTCGATCAACAGAAAATTGTTCAGACTATCTAGGATATTCTTTAAAAACAGTCAGAGCTGGTTACATTATTTCTAGCAGAAATTTCAACCAGTGTTGGTGGCGATGACTTCATCCCTGAATGACAGACCCCATTCCTCTCCCTTTGGATATGAGACGAGGGCGGAAGCTTCCCCATGCACTCTAATGCACTGATAAGTTGAGCACACATTCCCACATAGCCTGAATCTGATCGTCTTCTCCAGGAAAACAGTAATGACAAGTATAAACAGATGCTCAATCATGAGTGATCAGACCAGCATTGTTCTGAGAGACCAGACTTCGGAAAGACCTGCAGGTTGTCACTCATTAGGTATTAGAACCGCACGAAGGCGCCATCTGCACGACTACTCCAGACGTTCCTGAGAAAATACCGGCTGGCTTTTGGGTGACTGAACAGCTGGGCTGGATATAAATTCGACGTGAGTAGGGCAGTTTGATGCAACTAAATATCAAGTGTGGTGGTGATCTTTGAACAATCAGAGTGCATTATGGAGCTGCCTGGATTCTCCTCGGAGTAACTGTGTGAGCTGCAGTTTGGGTATCAGTATTCTTGTGTGTCTCTTAGAAATGTCACTTAACATCATAGCATCAGCTTCCAAATCCCTTGTAAAACTTATTTTAGTGACTGGGGTCACCAAACTTAATTTCGTCACTTTCATTCCATGATATGCTCAATGATTCTTCTGCTGTATGAGAAGCCTTCTTCATTATCAATAACTGTTGTACTGACCATCTCTTTTTGAAAACGTATTTTCTTTTGTATGTGTTGAGAGAATACTTAAGATTTACACACTATGTAACTTTCAAGTATACAACATAATATTTTTACCAAAAGTCACCATGCTATATAGAAGATCTCCAAAACCTACTCATCTTGCAAAACAGAAGCAAAAAACGGTAACTATGTAAGGTGAAAGGTTCTTTAATTAGCTTGATTATAGCGATCATCTCACAAATGTATGTATATCCCACATTATTGAGTTGTACACCTTAAATACATACAATTAAAAATGTACTTTCTTGCCAGCACTCTGAAGGGTGGAAGCAGGAGGACTGCAAATTTAAAGCCCAATCTGAGCAACTCTGTAATTTAGTAAGACTGTCCCAAAAATAAAAAATGAAATGGCTGGGGAGGTAGCTCAGTGAAAAAGCCCTGGGTTCAGTTCCCAGAACCATAAAAAAAAGAAGGAAAGAGGGAAGGAAGGAAGGAAGTGTATCATTCAGTGCTTATTAGAGAAACAGATTAAATACAAGATATTTAAGAATTTACAAGATGGCGTATAATGGCCACCCACAGAGTCAGGTATGGAAAAATGTGCACTTGGGATCTGAAAAGAATCCAGTCGAAGGCCTGGAGCTCAGTGTAATGTTCCATATGAGTCCATATCTGGAAGCTAAAGGGTCTGATGGAAGGCTGAAGGGTGTATGCTGGAGGCTGAAGAGACTACTGCTGAGGAAACAAAGTCCAAGGTGAAAGTGCAGACCAGAACTCCTCAGAAGAAACAGAAGCGAGCCTTCCTTCTTCATTTCCCTTTTTACCATTCAGGTGACAATCCTCCCTAGGATGGGTCTTTCACACTCAGAACTGTGCTGAGCCAGTTTAGTTGGGCATTTCTTACTCAAGGTGATGCAGCCAGTTAACCATCACAGGAAGGAAAGAAGGAGGGAAGGATGGAAGAAGGGAAGGAGGGAAGGATGGAAGGAAGGAAGGAAGGAAGGAAGGAAGGAAGGAAGGAAGGAAAGAAGGAAGGAAGGAAGATAGAAGAAATAAGGAAAAAAAGAGTGTTTGGGATGAGCGATTAATAGCTAAGAGGTACAGAATGGTCTAAAATTGCGGTGATGAGTTGTGCAATTCTGTGACTATACTAGAATCTATCGAATTGTACTCTTTAAGTGGGCAAACCATATACGTGACTGAAGCACGTATGTGAAATAACGCTATTATTTTTAAAGTCTTGTTCCCTACTAGGAATTTTTAATTTCAGCAAAGAATATCAAAATAAAAGTACAGTGCCAAAGTATATAAACATACTCAAAGCATTTGATACCTCCTTCCCAACTGCTTTCTACTACTTCAGTACCGCCAAGACAAGAAAGCCCTTTTCATTTTGTCCTTCCAGTAGTGAATTAGTGGTGTTGTTGATTATTACTTGAATCCCACTAAGGCTTGGCTTACTAATTGATGCTCAATACCACTGTTAATCATATCTTCCTCAACTGTCTCTTACTCAAAATTCATGAAATCATGAACTATAAGGTTTTGTAAGAAGTAGATCTTTAAAAAAGTCATGTGAATGAGTACTAATGTATTTCATAACAATAATTATCCTCTTAGGGTCTCTGTTCTCCATTAGTACATTATTAATACCTGCAAATGACATTTGGATTGCTCTTTTGCCATTTATTTTCCTTCCTAACATACTAGTCATTAAGCCATTGTCTCTCTGAAAATGGGAACTATGATATACAGTTGTATATAACTTTTATACAATGGTAGTGCTCAATACAGTATACAACACTGCGCCAAAAGTACTCAACATTTATGGAATACACAAATGAATGAGTAAATGTTTTCTTAATGAGGCTGCATGTAACTTTAAAATAAATTTTTTTCAATAAATTCTTAGATGCTTTACGAATTTAGCCACCAAATGGAACAGAGAGAAAAGGATATACATGGAGTATTCTCAAAGTAAGGCAGAAAAGCACTCAAAAAGTTCTTGAGTATATGACTTTATTATCTAAGAATTTTCTAGAGACCCTCTATCTTACACTATACCCAAAACTAACTTAAAATGGTTTAAACCTTAAATGTAAGACCACAAACCTATAATCCTAGAAGAAAAGCTTCACGACATTGATCTTGGCAATGATTTCATGGATATGCCACCAAAAACACAGGCTACAAAAACAAAAATAAATGAATGAGACTACAGCAAACTAAAAAATTTCTACACAGCAAAGAAAAAAATCAACAGAGCAAAAGGCCATCTACAGAATGGGAGAAAATTTTGCAAATCATATGGCTGTTAAGGGAATACTCTCCAGAATTCCTCCAACTCAGTAATTAAAAAATTAATAACTTGATTTAAAAATGGAACAGCTGAAATAGCCAGGCATGGTGGCACATGACTTTGATCCCAGCACTTGGGAAGCTGAGGCAGGAGGATCATCACAATTTCAAGGCCAGCCTGAACTACACAGCTACACAGCAAGACCCTGTCTCAAAAGGCCAAGAAAGAAAAAATAAAACAAAATACTGAAATAACAAATCTCTTGAATACATCCCTTCTGATGATTAAGCTTAAGTGACACTGTATTTACTAGGATACCAGCAGTATCTCACCCGCTACTTAGAGTGATTTTTAAAATAATTTGATGACTCTGGGAAACTTCAACATTTTATTTCTAAGAGCTTTATTTTGTATAATTTTTACTTTTAATTAGAACAATAAATCATGTAGTAAAAAATGTGATGAATATCCAAGAATGTTTCCTTAACATTATGCACCATCAAAAATAAAGTATTAAAAAAATTAAAAAAAAAAGTATTACCAAGATGGAAAAAAAAATGAGAGAACTTGAATAGATATCTCTCTGAAGAATACATACAAGTATCCAATTACACACACACACACACACACACATACACACATATAGTTTGACATTACTAATCAATAGGGAAATGCAAATGAAATAATGAGGCATTCTTTTACACCTGGTTAATATGAGAAAGTGCACTGGAAAAGATGTGGGGAAAAGAAAACTCTTGTATACTGTTGGTAGAAATGTAAATTAGTATAGCCACTATGGAATACAGTATGGTGATTCCTCAAAAAATGAAAAATAGAACTGCCATATGATTCCTGGGTATTTATTCAAAAGAACTGAAATCACAAGCTCAGAGAACACTCACATGCAGTGCATCATGGGTGGATTCAGCTTGACATGACTACAGTCATTTTGAGCTGTAACCACCATGGTTTGTGCAGAATAACTTTACTTGGTTTTTCCTGCATTGTTTCCTAATAAACTATAAGCAGACAGAACCGTTAGAGTGGTATGTGGGGACCTGGCTCCAGGGTTGTACCTGACTCTTTGATAATCAGCTTAAGATAAATCAGGTACATTCCATCTAGGATGAAGTCAATTTTGTTCTAATCCATATACTACATGCATCTCTTTCTAACCCAAATTGTGTGACCCGACTGGTCTTGCTGCTGCTCAGGACCACATTTCCATCAATGCTTCCCAGTTAACTGCACTCTGTAATCTTCTATCTGTCTGCCTCCCTTTTTTGGTCCCGCAGCACCTTGGACCGAGGTCCTTATAAAGTAGGACCGGGTTGTTCTGGAACACGCTGTAGCCAAGATGTGAAAACAATGTTAATATCCACCAAGAGATAAACGGATGAAGGAAATCGCTGCACACACACACACACATACACACACACACACACACACACACACACACACACATATACAGGAAACCGTAATACTGTTCAACCTTAAAAAATAGAAAGAACTTCTGCAATGCATTAGTGAAACTGGAGGACATTACGCTAAGTGAAATATGCCAGTCACAGAAAGACGAATGCTACTGTATTCCATTCATGTGAGGTTCTCTTGAGGCAAATTCATAGAACTAAGGAGTACAATGGTGTTTAGCTGGAAGAGGGAGGAAGTGGGGAGTTACTAATTAATGGGCATAAGGTTTTGGTCAAGCAAGACGAGTAAGCTCTGGAGATGTGCTGTTCAATACTGTACCGAGAGTCAATGATAAGGTATAATACACAGTAAAAATCTATGAAGAAGATAGGTTTCGTGTTAAGTGTTCTTAACACAATATTTTTAAAAACCATATGCATAAAAACAAAGATTGAAAATGTTCTGAAAAAAGCTAAAAAGGCCTTCAAAACTCTCATATAACACCTACATCTAAGGGAAGCTATAATCTGATTCCTTTTTCTGATATTCACTTGAAGCCAGCCTGAGTTAAAGTCTCATCCTGGAATCACGAGGATATTAACACATGGTTATTGCAGTAAACTGAATTTTAATACAAAAAAATTGAACTATCTGGGGAATTTCAGTGTAACAGAATAAAATTCACAAAATTTATAATTCATAGGGATTTTAATGAAAAGCATTTTGAAATCTGGTACTTATTTCCCCAAACACCATAATACCACAATGAGGTGTATTTCTAGAGTAGAGCAGAATGACTTACCTAAAATACTCCGTAATTTCTTAAGTAAAAGAGCTGCAGTTCAGTTTTAACAACATATACATTTAGGTTTTTAAGCATAAAAGGGTAGAAAGACCTGTTAACAGAAGCCCTTTATTCTTATAAGAGACTGTTCAGAACGTGACAGTAGTTGCTTACACAAAACGGGTTCTATTAGAGCTAATTTAATTTTACACAAGTTGATCTATTTGCATTTTGTGTCCCCAGTTAGATGACTAGGTACTACTTTACAGATTGATCTTGTTTCAAGCTCCAGTGTGTGGACAATGCTTAATCAGTGTGTACATCAGAAAATAAACATAATCATCAAGTACACTAATTAAGCCTAAAAAATGTTGCAACATGCATACAGTGTATGGATTAACAAGGCAATTCATTAAAACCTTAATTATGAATACTATATTTCTCATACATTTCATTCCACAAGGCTTCAGATGAGTTCAGCAGTTCTATAACCCATTGACACTACTCTCTTAAGTGAATCTCTTTTAACTCATGACATATCTATGTATCCTCTTTATATAAATAATAGTTCTGCCTTAAAGCAGATAACTTGACATCCTCTTTTGAAGCTAAACAAGAGGGAGTCAACTATTAGCAGGAAGGTTTAAAATAACTTAAATTAAAAGATGGAAATGTATCCAATGCAATCAATTAAGCATTTGTCTCTACATATCTACTCCTGAGCTATTACGAGGGATATTGAAGTGCTATATGGAATTCCTGTAGAAGAAAATACACTGAAAAGTATTACAAAGTATTACTGTAAAATGTGTGTAAAAAAAAAAACACATGTGCAAGGATGTTAAATATAAGACATGTATGCATGCAAGCAAAGTATCTATTTATATGTAAAATACATACTTCCTTTACCTGCAAACTTAGCTTCCAGAAATCAGTTATTTTTTTAAGCAAAATTCCATTAATGAATGTAACAGAAATAGAGAAGTTGTACTGTTTCACTAGGAAAACCTTTTTTATTATGTCAAGAAACAGATCATTTTCCAATGATATTAGTAGATGCGCAGGGGTCACGAGTAGATCCTGTTTGCTGATTTCCTGAAACAACTTATATTATGGTTTAAATATGAATTGCCCTCTTTAAAGACTCGTGTTGAAGGCTTGATCCCCAATGCAAAGGTGGGACCTAGAGAGGAGAATGGATCATGAGGGCACTGAGCTCATCAATGGGTTAATACATTGAAAAATTCATTGCTGAATAGGGGCACAGTGGGAGGAAGTAGGTCATGCAGGATGTCCCTTCGAGGGGTGTATTTTATCCCTGGCTCCTTCCTGCTCTCTCTAATTCCCGGCTGCTATGAGGTGAATAGCTTTCCTCGATCACACCTTCCACCATGCCTTCCTGCCTTGGAGCCAGCTGACCATGGATTCCTTCGACACCATGAACCAAAATTAATTGTTTCCTTTTCCCCAGTTATTTAGTCACAACAACAAAAAGCTGACTAACATACCTTATCTATAAATGCATAAACTGACCTGGTCTCATGGTCGTATTGAGTTATATTAACATATAAGAAGCATAGATATTATATAAAAGGAAGATAACATACAAAAGAGAGGAGTACTAGAAAGAAAGAAGGGGAAAAGCAGAAAGGCAACAAAGGAAAGAAAAGGGAAAGGGAAAATACGGAAAATGATGAATAAACCTGCTGTAAATAGGGAGGGAGGGAACAGAGGGGAGGGGCGGGGAAGAGGGGGGGAGAACCAAGATGCATCATGTATAGGTACAAAATAAATGTGATGAATGCAACCATTATATGTAAAATGTACCAATACATGTTCTTGGTTTAAAACAAAAAAAAAAACAAAACCAAAAAACCAAATAACAAGCCAACTTTAAAATTTGTCCAGACATTCAGTCTCATAGTTTAATAGCCAATCTCATAGTTTAATAATTGGTATATTTTTTTCTCTTTTCCTAAAAATTTTACTTCATAGAAAGCTATTTATTTATGAAAAAGTGAAATTTCATTTAAATTTCACATTTTTACTTAAGTATGGGAAATACGCAGAAAAATGTTTATCATTTTTCTCTTAAGCCAACTCCCTATACAAAGCTTTATAATAGTTTAATTTTGGTGTTCTTTTATTTAAAATACTTTCTCTTCAAGACTGGAAACTAGTAAGTATTGGCAGGTTTGGTTTCTGTATGACTCAGAAAATCAAAATCCTAAATGTTAACTGATACAAAATTTGAATTTGAATAAATTTAAATGCTTAAAAATAATTTAATCAGAGATACTTTGATGTTTTTCCTTCCTGCAAGTAACAATTTAAACCTTGATATTGGACCTGGAAGTAAGGAAACTACATGGGTAAATACAAGCCTGTTAACCTTGTGAATAGAAACTGTGTACTGTCTTCCATTATCCAGATTACGATGTTGTTTATTTTTGTCCCTTTAAAAAGCAAATTATAACTAAAATGAGATGGATGGCTTTTGCTAAAGTTCAGTTCAAGTTTAAATTCATTTGTTGCAGTTTATCAAGTTTGAAGCAATTTTACCTCAGTGCATTTGGTGTGTCATATCATCAAGCTTTGCCAAAGCCAATCAATCACAGCAGAAAGTCCAAGCAATAATCATTTCTTCATTATTGAAATGCAAGTACTGTACAAGTAGATGTTTATCTGGGGTAAGTTATTATACGTCTAACTAAAAAGTTGGAGGAGTTATAGACAATAAGCTATGATTTCTAGAAACTAAGCAACTTATCTATAAGATGAAGCTATTATAATAAATCATTTAATACAGTATTTTTTAGAGGGAAGGCATCACAAGCCATTTTGTGAAGCTGATAAGTGCTGTGGGCCCTGTTCAAGAGCAAATCTGCATACAGTTATATAAATGTGAGCTTCTTCACAGCCCCCTGGCAATACTGCTGCCTACACCACACAAGGGGGGCAAAGAGAAAACTGGGGAGTCCTTGAATGCAAGAGGGCAGGGCCCACGGTGCAGCAAGAAACAAGCAGAGGGGGCTCCCTTTCTCTGGGGACCCAGGACTCCAGGGAAAATATGTACATACATACAATAGATCACACACATCATACATACACATGCATATACATGCCACCACACAAACACACCACTACACATCAGAGACACACCACACAGGCACCCACCACACCATATACACACATGACTTACCACACATACCATGTGTACACACATACCACACAGGCACACACCAGACCGTATACATACCACACACATCATACAGATATACACACATACACACACTCCTCATCACAAATGCATACCACACACAACACACATCAGACATACACACATACCTCAGACACCCCCCCACACCATATATACCACATACCCCACACCTATATACAACAAACACCCCCACACATCACATCTTCCCACACCACATACACACCACACACATTCACACACCACACGGACACATACCATACATGCTATACCATACACATGTCACATGCGCACATACACTATACCACACATACACTATATACCACAACACAGCCATGCACGTACCACATATCCACTATATCACGTACCACACAGATCACACATCTCAACATATACACATATACCAAATACCACACAAATGACACACATATGTAACATGACACACACACCCTTCTGAACAAGATGACCTCCAAGAAACCCAAAATACAAAGCTGTTCTCCTAGTAAACAACGCCCACCGTCCAGGATGTTGTATTTTTTGGCATGAAGCAAATACTCTGTCCCTGTTAAGGACACCAGCCTTCCCCTGCCTCACTCTTCCACAAGGAGTCAGTGTCACCCACAGCATTTGAAAACCTTTTGGGAACTGCAGTCTGACCACCGTGAATAAACAGTCATTTCAGATCATGTCCAAAGCCACGTGGTCCCTGATGGAGGCCTTTTAGATCACAGATGATGTGAAGGAGACATGAGGGTGAAGGGAGTGAGGCACTGAACAATGCCTCAGGGAACAGTCGGCACTTCCTGGGCACTGAAAGGGAAACAAGAAAATGACACACAGCCGATGTCTATCCTGCTCACCTTGAGCCTGGTTTATTGGCAACATCACAACCCAACTCAAGTTCTTTCTGTTTCAAACCCCTAAATCATGGAGATCATGAATTTTTTGTTCATCCTAAAACAAAATACTATCCATATCAGCAGAATGTAGTACTTCCTTGTCTTAATTACTTTTTTGTTCCTGAGACAAAATACCTGGCACCCAAAGGTAAAGGACAAAGGTTTATTCAGCTCACAGTTGTAGAGGTTTCAGTCCATAGTCAGCTGGCTCCAAGGCAGAGGTGCACCGCAGAGAAGAAACAGTTTATGACAGGCAGAAGGCAGCAACACAGCAAAATAGTGAAGCAGCAGCAAGCAACAACCACAGCAGTCCTTTTTCTGTCCCTTATATTTTATCCAGGCTACATGCCCTTAAAGCAGGTGGCACTCACACCCAGGGTGGGGCACCCTTAATCCTACCAATCAGTAGACTAATTTAGTAATCATGCACCCTTGATCCCAGGATCACATACTCTAGATCCAGCCTCCTCTGAAAAGCCCCACCTATGACCATAATGAGGCTTTGGGGGACATCTAGACACAAGCCATAACATTTCTCTCACTGCAATATTGAGATTTTTAAGCCAAGGAAAGGATGTCCCACCTCACAAGGATCTTAAGCATCTGAAGAAATGCATTAAATGTCATTGTATCTATGGTTATGGTTTTGAGTATATACAAAATGCCTCTTCTCAAAGAGGATTTGCAATCACAGTGAATATTCTTTTAAAAGCATACTACATATAAACATGTGTATTTACCAGGGTTAATACTAGCAAGTTGGAACTTAACAGCAGAAAAAAATGATTAGATGCTGCAACTGTACCATCGGTGACAGATCAACAATACTTAAAATACATACAATTGAGAACAATTCTATTGTTGAAACCAAAAATAGAGAATGGGTATTTGAAGTATGACATATCATTGGTTTTGCACAATATGATATACATGTACAAAATATTATCAAATTTATTTTTTATTAGTATGTGTTTGCAATACATAATGGTCCCTCACTGGAAATTGGTACATATACACATATATGTGTGTATACACATATACACAATACATATTAATTCTTTTTTCATCTCTTTCCCTTCCTTTCCCTCCATCTATTGGTTCCCTTCCTATTTGCAAAAGATTTATTTCCTTATTTTCTATTACTTATCTTTTATTTTACTCTTTATTTCTCATATAAAAGAAAACACATAATATTTAAGATCATATGTTTAGTTTATTTTGCTTGACATTATAGTCTCAAGGTGCATCCATTTTCTTACAAATGACTCGTTTATCCTTCTTCATAGCAAAGTAGTACTCCATTGTGTGTAAATACCACATTCATTTGTTGATGGGCATACAGGTTGCTTCCAAGATTTAGTTATTATGAATAATGCTGCCATAAACATGGGTAAGCATATAACACAGCAGTATAGTATCTTTAACTCTTTGGGGAAGATACCTACAAGGAGAATATCTGTTTCAAATAGAATTTCTATTTTTAGTTTTTTGAGGAATCTCCATACTGATTTCTATAGTGGTTGTAGTAGTCTACATTGCCAGCAACAGTGTGGAACACTCTCACCCCAGTCTCTCTAGCATTTGTTATTATTTGATTTTCTGATGACAGCCATTCTTTCTGGAGTAAGGTGGAATCTCAAGGTTGTTTCAATTTATATTTCTCTAATGGCCAGAGATGCTGAACACTTTTTCATGTATTTATTGGCCATTTGTATTTCTTCTGAGAAGTGTCTACTCATTTCAGTTGCCCATTTTTTGACTGGGTTTCTATTATGAGAGGGTTTAAATTTTTTGTGTTCTTTATAAATTCTACATATTAGTCCTCTGTCCAAGGAATAGCTGGTAAATATTTTTCCCACTCTTATTTTTGTAAAGACGCAGTATATTCCAGGAGAAAGACATTAACAATACCACATCTACTAATGATTGGTAATTATAATTTTTGTATGGCTTATTTTGAGCTGGATACTATATTTTTCACTAGAAATGTTGACATCATTCTATTGATTTGAGGCTAGGAATGTGCATCATGATTGTTCCCTGGCCCAGTAAGCTCTGGAGGTTTTTGCATAGAAGATGTGAGGCTTTACCATCCTTTTGGTAGATTTTGTTTATTTCCAATATTTAGATTCAATAGTTAAAAACTAAAGAACACCTTCTCATGCAAAATAAATAATAAAAATGATTAAATAATAAATAAATAACATATATATGTAAGAAAGACAGAAGGCTGACAGGCATTTTGAGAACATCTGCCAATTTCTGGCTCCCTGGAGCTCTAGTTTTAGTTAGCTATGCAAAAAGAACTGAGATAAAGCCTGAGGCTACGCAAACTGGAAAGGAAATTTGGAGATACTACCTCTTACCCTCTGGGAAGCCTAGGCCCTGGGCAAAAAGGCCTAAGATGAAAAGAAAGCTAGGGGAAAAAATACAAACCTTCACCAAAGGTAACTGAAAGAAACTAGCAGGCCTTCATCAGGCTCTGGAAGAAGATGCAAACTTGCCTCATGACATGTAGAGTGAAGATCCCATCTTGACATTATAATATCTTGTAAGGAGAATTAGCATCTATATGGGTTTGGCACTAGAATTCACCTACCTGTGGCCTTCCAAATAGAAAAGTTAAGAGTTTAGTTAAAAATAGTCTGGGTTGCTCACTGTGGAAGCAAACACAAATTTTCCTGAGGGAACGGAACTTCAGTTAATCCTCAAGAAATCTCAGAGGTCAGGCTTCTAGGCGTATGGGAGAACCATGTTTTAAAATGTAACTGTAAAACAAATGAGGGAATATTTTCTAAAAATGAACAAATGGTGGCTGATCCCTCTAATTCTAGCACTCTGGGAGGCTGAGGGAGGAGAATTACAAGTTCAGCCCAGTTTAGGCAGCTGAGAAACATAGTAGGATCCTGTCTTAAAACAAAAAGTGAAAAAAGGGCTGAGAATGTAGTTCATTGTAAAGGGCCAGGGTTCAATCCCCAGTATGAAAAAAATAAATAAATACAAAAGAAAAAGAACAAATGAGTAAGAAACAGTACAAAGAAGAAAAGGACAATACTGTCATACCTATAAAAGGTCACAGATTATTTACACTTGAAATTACTCAAACTTAAACAGAAAGAGATTAAAAGATAGAAATATTAAAGTGATTAAAAGGGAAGAAACAGAATGAGAAAGCCTAAGGTACAACTAGTAGAATCCAAGAAAGAACTATTAGGAAGAATTGGGGAACAATATTCAAAGAAGATGATTTCAAATTATATGAAAATCTCCTCACATTTCTGAATCATGCTGAATTCCAGTCAGAATAAATAAAATCTTGCAACCATGATACCAAAACTGCAGAATACTTAAAAATAAACAAGAATATTTGAAAAGTAGAAATTACTTGAAAGGAAATGTAAATTGATGTCTGCCTTCTCCCCAACAAAAAAGGCATGCAAGGATTGTTAGTCGGATTATTGTCTCCAAAGAATAGAAATGAAGACAAAACAACCACCAAGGTAGAGAGGTAGGAACAACAATTCCATTTTCAAAAAAGGTAGAAAAAAAATAAACCATATTCAAACAAACATAAACTGAAAGACTACTACAAATAGGTTCTCCTATAAAGGGGCCTTCTAAACTATATACTTCAAGAAGGGAGCAATCACCCAACATGAAAATTTGAAATGCAAAAGCCATAATTTGGGGAGGGGGAAACATGGGTTAAACAGACAACAGTCTGATAAAACATGAAGAATAACCTCTAATTTGGAGAAGAATTATTGTCAGAAAATTGTCTAGGATTCAGGAGCATTATTTGAGGTAAAGACATCCATAGCCGTATTGTTTGAAAAAATGGTGGATGTATTGATTAATTTTCAACTTATTAGGTAAAATACACATGTGAAAATTTCTAGAATAACCATTTAAAAATGAATTATTGATCAAAGTAAAAGAATTTACCTGTTCAAGATAAGAAGACAAAAAGAAAGTAAAAAGAAAGTAAAACAAAGTGAAGAAAAGTCACAAGATTTTTTAAATTACAAGATAAAAAATAAATTTACATACGTCAAAAATCACAATATATTTAAGGAAATTAATATCTCTAGTCATATGACAAAATTTTCAAGTTGAATCTTTAAAGGTACAGTGATACAGCTTTCAAAATCTTTATAACTATTATCTATGTAAGCTACATATATATGTTGTTTATAATATGCATGTTATATATGCACATGTTCATGCATGTTTATGCATGTTCATGCATGTTTATGCATGTTCATGCATGTTTATGATACACACCTATAAGAAGAAAGTAGAACCAAAAAGTAGAAGTAAAAAGTTATACAATGTCCTATCAAGCAAATATAAATAGAAAGAAACTATGTTACTATCTGGCCAAATTGATTCTTACGCAAAGTTATTACTAAATAACTATGATGAATGATTTTTAGGTCTTTGTATTATGACCAAAGTTTATGGGGGAACATATAACAATTCTGAGCTTGTAAGTATCTAATAACATAGTCTCAACACATGTAAAGCAAAAATTAAGAGAACTTTAATAAAAATGGATACATCCATCATAATAGGGAGTTTAAACTAATTGTATCAGTAACTGATTGGGAAATCAGACAAAAGTCAGTGGGCTGGGGATTTAGCTCAGTGGTTAGAGTGTTTGCCTAGCAAGCACAAGGCCCTGAGTTTGATCCCTGGCACACACATGCGTGCGCGCACACACACACACACACACACACACACACACACACACACACAAAAGAAAGTAGAAGTCAGTAAGGCTGTAGATGAAATAGATAGTAAAAAAAAAAGTTGAACTAATAGATATATAAAACCCAGCATTCTTTGAAGACGTACACACAATATTATAAAAATGACAATATATTAAAAGATAATTTCAAATAATATCACAAAGATAATGTTCCCTAAGCAAAATTCAATTAAATTAGAAATAAACAGCAAAGAGAAACTTTAAAGAAAAAATATACCCTAGGAAGGTAATAATCAAAGTGCTTCAAAGTAATTCAGAGTTCATGGCAATCAGAAAACACTTTTACAGAAAAATAACAAAAATATCAGGCATTAAATCCTGTGCAATATAGAAGATGTTATTTACTCAGGAGTGATGCATAGTCTTAAATACATGTATAATTTTTATTTTAAAAAATCTAAAAAGCAATGAGCTAAACAGCTAGTTTAAAAGATCACAAAAACAAACAGAATAAACATAAAAGGAAAGAAAAGAAAAGAAGTAATATATAACAGGTATTAAGAAAAATTAAAAGCAAGGTAAAATTAAGGGGCTCAAATGAGTCAAAAAGTGTTAAAAAGATAAAACTCAGGTAAGAATGATCAAGAAGAGAAGAATAGTACAAATGTTATCAGAAATGAGAAAGTGGAACTATTCATAGGAATGCTGAGAATGTAAATAACACCAACAAATTTATATTTGAAAACTGTAGGAACAAACAAATTCCTCCGAAAACATAAAACATTAGCATGACTCAGAACTATACAAATTTATAATGGTCTCATAACACTAATTAAATTGAAATGGTACATAAAATTCTCCCTTGAAAATCAACCATGTAGTTCTAGAAGGTTTAAGAAATGAACTTAAAAAAAAAAAGAAATGAATTTTATCAGAGCATTAGCAAACAGATGATTCCAATCATATGCAAAGTCATACAAAGAGGGGACCCTTGAATTGATTCTATGAGGCTAAGTAGAATAATAATACCAAAACCAGTAGAAAAAAGAAAAAGTTGGATAAATTCTAGGATAATCTTACACAGACACAAAATCCTAAACAAAATATTAGTAAACATCAAAAAATAAATAACCCATCTTGAAAAAAATTGAGCTAACTTCAACAATTTCAGTTAAGATTGTTTCAAATTTATAATCATATAATGACTTAAAATAGAGACTTGAGTGTGTGCTAATGGGTGGCTCGCCACTGTGGGCACTCGAGGTTCGACCCCACTGGGGAATCTGAGAGACTGTGAGAAGTTCACGGAGAAGAAGCCCACTGGGACATGAGGAAGCTGCTAGGTGTCACCACCCGTCACTGGATAGGGATCCCTCCCTGGCATTTCTGCTCTGCCCAGGGAAAGTTGAGCACAATCCTGTGGTAGCAAATAGCATTAGAAATTTGAGGGACAAATCCTGTGGCCAAAGGCACTACAGCTTTGGAGGACGGCTCTGGTACTGGCCACAGGATTTGTGGGAGAGAGATACAAACGTGAGAAGTGGCATCAAAACGACAGTGACTCGGAGTGTAGCCTTTACAGTTCACAGGTCAGGAGATTGACAAGAACCAAGAAAAACTGGAATGGAAGAGCCAATGAGACAGGAAGAAAACCAGGAGATAGCAGTGCACTAAAAACTTAGATTAAAAAAAAAGAAAAGAAGGAAAGGAGGGAGGGAGGGAGGGAGGGTTTTCCTGAAGTTGGTGATAATGATGATAATGCTTGAAGAAGGGAGTCGGCCTTTATGAACTCCTGCTAAGTAAAAGGGAAGGCTGAGACTGGACCACAGAAGATAGCGAGGTTAAAGGCACTTCTGCTGGCTTTCACAAGAGTGGTTTCCACAGAGTGAGGAGGAAACTCTGACCGGCCACAAGTTTGAGAGAAGAGGAGAAGACTATCAGGTGGGACTGTTAAGTTCTTTAAGGAAATTTGTGGGAAAGGAAGAGCAGTAGTCCAAAGAATTTCCTTAAACTGTTATCATAGAGGAAGAAGTGATGGGATGCTTCTGGGCTAATTGGTATGATCCAAGAGAAAGGGGCCAAGCCAGCGGACGAGTGAGGGAACTGCAGGAGCGGTGCGGTGCGGTGAGCCCACCGAAGGGACTGGCTGGAGGCCTCGGACCGAGGCGACAGTTCTGGTGGGAAAGCAGAGCACGTGCTGCATTTCCCAGGGGAGTGTGTGCATGTGAGCTTGCAGGAGGTCTCTTCTGAAAGCTGAAATTTTCTACTGAAAGTTCATCAATTTAGCAGAAGGGTGGGAAGAAGAGCGGGAGGTTTGAGGAGAGGAGAAAAGAAGGAACAGTCCTCTCAAAGAAAAGCAACTTGAGCACACAAGGGAAACGAGTGATATGAAGCTGGAGTTATTTTTTCAGTATGTGAGAAATAATAGCATTCAAGAGATTTAATCTCTGCACAAAGTCACACTGTTGTGCACAAAATAGTGGAGAAGAGCTTCAAAGACAGGTACTGGGACCAAATTCTGTAACCGTCTTGTGCCAAGCTTCTTCCCTGGACACGATGCGTCTTAAGCCAGTAGAAGCACCGGCATCACCACTGCTATCATTTCTTCACTACACTAGCAAGTTCTTTTAATTTAAAAGGCTGTAAGGATTATAAAAAGCTATGACAGCTGGCTGGCAGCTAAGACATTCTACTAAGCAGGGGTATATGGGCAGCTTCCTTCTGTAGGGCCGAGGTGTGCTCAGGCACTTGAGATTGTCTCCCATCTGAATGCAGGTAGACCTGGCTCCAAGAGTCACCCTTATCCCACCAAACCACAGTGTTTCCCAGCTAGTGTGGTGACAAGACAATCTGGTCTGTAGTTCTCAAAGCATGCTCTCTGACCCTGCATGACCTGGGAGTTTGTTAGAAATGCAGACGCTTGATCCCACGCTAGACCTCTCGAATCAGGAACTCTGGGACCAGGGCCCGGAAGTCTGAGATTTAACAGCCCCCCAGGCTGCTCTGGTTACACACAGTGAAGGCACATTCAAGTTTGAGACCTGCTGGCCCAAAAGAAAATAACTGGGAAAAAATGTTTATCCACAATATCCAAGGGTAACTTCTAAAGAAAATGGTTCAAAACTACCATGGAACTCTAGTAGGCCCTTCTAAGACAAACTTTGAGATACATCAAAGGCACAAACAAAATGGAAGTAATTCAAAGTGATAACCTCCAAATTTCTATGTAAGATCATCTGGATGATGATTTGCTGTATTAATAAATTTAGTTTTCTCCAAGCCTTTATATTCAAGAAGGTGATGTTAGGTGCTCTTTGGGGTAGAATGAGAAACAGAGGAGACCTCGATTCTTTCCATCTTATTTTATTTGGGCGGGGAGTGCTGAAGACCAAACTCAAGGCCCTGCACTTGCCAGGCAAAGACTCTACCACTTCAGCTAAATCCCCAACCCCTCCATCTTATTTTTAAAAGAAACAAATAAAAAAATAAGCACATAACTTTACTGGTTGGTTCTTTTATTACTCTACTTTGTGTTGCTATAACGGAACAGCTGAGGCTGGATACTTTATAAAGAAAAGAGGTTGGTTTAACACACAGTTGTGGTGGCTACAATTCCAAGATGGGGCAGCTTCACCTACTTGGCCTCTGGTGAGAGTACCCCCCCCACACACACACACATACACACACCTCTGCTGACCACACCACGAGGTGGCAGAGAAACAGAAAGGGAAACAGTCCTGCAGAAAGGGCCAAGTGCATGGGATGGTCTCACTTTATAGCAACCTATTTTGAAGAGTTGTCAGAGAGAAACAGCTCAATCCATAAGCCCAGCATTAATCTCTTTTGAGGTGATGATTCCACAACCTGATTCCCTTCCACTCCTGTATGTCACCGCCTCTAACATTCACAGACTGGGGGTGAAGTCTCCTGTGCATAGACCTTTAGAGCGTCGCTCCAGCCTTATCTAACCCATAGCAGACCTGTCAGCAGATTTTCACACACGGAGTAACATCCAGAACAAACCCTTAAAGGACGTTTCTCCCAAAGAGGAAGAGAGAACAGGAGCAATCCTGTCAAAGAAGGAAGGGATCTGAAGCAAGGGTGGTACACAGAATAGATAACTCATTTCTTGACACCACACAAATCTGAGGGGCTGTGAACCCCACCTAAGATTCAAGTGAGTTCTGCTCACCCAGCAGAATAGATGCACTAAACTGGAGGCTAGGAGACATTTTATAAATAAAGTGCATTATGAGGGTTGAGATTTCACCTGTCACCCTTAATTTACACTCCAATTTTACAGTAGTCAGCTCAGCTCCCCTGGGCTTCAAATACAGGACCCAGAGACGAAACTGAGAGCCTTGACATCATCTGAAATGGCTTCAAGGAGCAGCTTCATACCTGAAGGCAGAGCAGGCTGTGGGCTCTGCAGAAAGCTCTGTGGCGCCTGCTGCAAGGAGGACAACAGACACGGAGGGCCACCGGGTGTGACACGTCAGTCACTGCCACAGACTGAGGCATGGTAAATAAGCACTTTGGAAACCTTTCTTCCCCCAAGTGATCTAAGGGAAGCCCAGGGTAAACACGAGCAGAGCCGATATTAAATGCTCACTCAGTCTCACACCCGAGCCGCGTTCTGTCTCTTGTCACATGTCCAAACTGCCCCACACAGGATAACCGATCATCATTCGGCATTACCCTGAGTAGCAGCAGAAGTAGCTTAGTGTTACTCTGCTGGGTTGGGTAAGAGCGTTACACTCACAGAGATTCAGAGAATAAGGCTCTGGAGGAGGCAAAGAACTAACAGAAAAAGATGTGGCCAAAATAGAAAGTCTGATGAGAAAAAGCCTCAAAAACAGTAAGTGCAGATAGTCATTGTCCATTAAAAATATTAATATTTGTAATAGCTAAATCTTGGAAACAGCCCAAATACCCAATAACCAAACAATGGATAAAGAAAATGAGGGTGTTTTATACAATGGAGTACTACTCTGCCACAAAGAACGATAAGTTCGAGATTTTTCAAGGTAAATGGATGCATCTTGAGACCATACTCTTAAGTAAAATAAATCAGACACATATGTTTAAATAGGGCATTGTTTCTCTGGTGTGAGAAACTGAAAGTGTAAATAAAGACTAAAATGTATTCTATTGGGAAAGGGAAGAAAGTGTTCAAATGGGAAGGGGAACAAGGATAGGGGAGGAACAGAGGGGCAAGAGAAATAGGAATAGAAAGAAAAAATGGAAACAAAGCCTTTGTAAATAAGAAGGGAGGAGGGGGTGAAAGGAGGGGAGGGGAACAGGAAAAAAAAAGAAGCAGCAAGATATATCATGTACAGGTACAAATCCCCAATGATGAATGTTATCACTATGTACATCTAAAACGCACCATCAAAATAAAATTTAAAAAATATTAACATCACCAGGAAATTTTAGAAGGATAGAGATTGTGGTAACAAGCCTTCAAACATCAAAAGACCCTCAAAAATACTGGCCTGAGCAGATTCTGAAGTGCGGGATAGAATTTAGAACAAATTGGGTGAGAGAGAAGAAACAGGCTAAGAAAGTGGAGTGGACGGTGAGGCAAGGCAGCCAGAAAGTGGGGCCGTTAGCTCTGCCTTCCTGGACACCTGGAGGGCAGGGCCTTGCCTGTATGGTCCTGGGCCCCTTCCCCACTTTCCCAGAGCGCTATCACAGCTGCTGTTGGGAGCGCTCCTGTAGGCATCCGCACACTGTAGTGAAACATGGCTTAGCTGTAGCTAGAAGTCTCTCCTGACCTCTAAAATCTGCTGTCCCAGCCTCTGCCCTTGCAGGCAGCCCTCACCACCTTCTGTTTGCACACACCTAGTGACAGGCAATGGTGAGTTATGTCAACCATGTTCCATGGTGGGAAATACAAATGTGAATCCTTAGGAGGCAGCTACTCTGTACTATGTGTTTCTATAAATCTTGCCTCTTACCCCTGGTTAGAGATGGTTGTGTTTTGTTGTCGTCATTGTTTGTTTTACAGATTGGAGATGATGATTCAGAAAAACAAAGCAATTGGCCCAAGATCATGGAGTTAGTAGGCTGGAGGCAGGGTTAGTACACAGATCTCAAAGCAACATCTTAGAATATCTGGACACATACTGCACACTTAGCACAACTCCAAGCACTGTGGGTGCCTCCTCCTGTGGAGACCGGGCTTCTATTTCCCTGCAATTCAATCCTGTGCCAACTCGCCCAGCCCAGCACCAGCTACAACCTCCTACTCCTTCCCTGGGAACGTGGGACGGCTAGTTATAGGCTTCCACCTGAGTAACATGTTCTCTGGGACCAGCGCTCTTAGCTCCTGGGGGCGGGGCATAGATCAGGGCTTGAGGCTTCTCAATGAACACATGAAGTGTAAGGCAAGTGCTACCCTTCACAGCTGCTCTGCTGTGAAGATGCTTTCACCAGTAAGAATGCGAGGTATGGAACTTTTACCAAAAATAAACAAACAAATATATAAACATTTTCAAAATTATCTTTAAAATACCAAGAACAGAGAAGCAACAAAAGGCTAACAGATACTTGCTTTATCTAATATTAGAGAGGAGGTTAATTGATTGAACTTCTTAAATCTGCAGATTTGCTAATACAAAACTTTGTGTAAAAGTAGAGACATTAGTTTTACTCCTCAGTGTGACCGAGGACCAGGAATAATCTTTTTTCACTAGATGAATTTTCAACTGATTACCAGACGCTCTTTTAATATTAACAACCTGATTATTACTCTTAATAATCATGGCAAGGCAACTTCATGTCTAAAAAGAATCAAATACACAAAAAAGTTAGGTGTCTCTGTACTGTATATACATATACATTTTTTTCTTGCTTTTTTTGCATTGCTGGGTTAAACCCAGAACCTCACACATGCTAAGCCAGTGCTCTACCACTGAGTTATACCCACCTACCAGCTCCTAAATACTATTTATAAAAATTTTTTTAAATTATAACATTCATACCCACTGAACTGATCATGTTTTACACTCTTTTTAGATATTGGAGTTGAAGCCAGGACCTTGCGCATGTTAGGCAAGCACTCCACCTCTGAGCTTCATCCAGAATCCTTTTTCTTTTGAAGCAGAGTCTGGCTAAGGTACCCAGGCTGACCTTGAACTTGCAATCCTTCTGCCTCAACCATGAGTTACATTCTTTTGGAAACAACATGAGGACTAAAAGCAGGACCCTACTCTTTATGTATTAATTGGAGCACAAGCACCGTATGCATCTGTCCTGTCCTTTTCATCATCAGAATGCAGCTCCATGCAGCCCCTGACCTCCACTACTCTCGCCCACTCAACACCAGCCAGACTAAGCCAGGTCTTCCTAATCTAGGACTTTAGGGCTCCCTGTTCCTTTTCTCCTCAACTTCTTTATAGTAGTATTAGTGTTCTCTACTGACTTGTTCTTACCTTGTTCTGGCCCTTCCCTCTGAAGACAGCTCAGTACTATCTACAGATCATTTGGCAGCTGGTTACTGGTGTCTGTCCATCACCAGCTTGGATGGTATCCCCTCACTGAGGCCCCAGCTGACCCTATCACCGTCCCATCTCTGCATGGAGTGGTCCCATCAGCCTTATTTACTGGCCCATCCCTAGTGCTGAGTGTCCCCAAATATTTTCAGAATAAACTTCAGTATTTTGGCAGACCCCTTTCCCACTGGAGACAAGTCACACTTGCTGCCTTGAGTAGCTCCCTGGTGCCCACATTAGCTGGTACAGGCAGCCCAGCACACAGGCTCCACCAGTTTGTGGAGATACTGAATGACTGTCAGGGATGGTTCTCATTGCTGTTTGCTTTGAAAAATCAGAAGGAATTTAACATCATCTTTAGCTTAACTCTTCATCAAAAAAGTTTGTTGAAAATTGTTAAATTGAACATTAAACTGATCTTAAAGCTTTTCTCTTCCGTTGAACAATTTTATAATACAATTGATAGGTACTTTATGTTAATTATAATCCAGGAAAGTTTAGCGTATTTAATTAAGTAATGATTTATTTATTTAGCAATTCCGGGACTTGAACTCAAGGCCTTTTGCATTGATCTACATCCTTATTCCCCTTTTTAAAAATTTCATTTTGAGACGTGGTCTGGCTAAAGATCTATAACTGCTCTTTTTTTACCCCAAAATATATGCCCACATTTTCACCTTTGGGTTTAGGAAAAAAGCCCTTACTTTGTTGCATCTCCTTTTAAATTCTCACTCTCTAGTTTCATTAATACATGTGTTATCTGTTTTTTAACATGGCATGTGTACAGCCTATGAATATGTACATAAATTTGACTGTACTGAAAATTTCTAAAGTTGGTATTATTAACTCTTCTTTTAGGAAAAAAATTTACTTGCAAAAATGTATATAAAGCTTGACTTTACTGAAAATTCCTAAAGTAGATATTATTAACTCTTCTTTGAGAGAAATATTCAACTTGCAAAACTTAGCGATATGCTCCCTGATAGCACTTTTAGCACGCCATGCATTAATGCTGAAAAAATTTATTTCTGCACAGTGCTTAAGAACTACCTATTTATATGCTTTAATAACGCAGTGTCACTTTCCTTACACACAGAACTGCACTGATGTAAGAGGTGCGGGTGGTTGGATGCCAGATGGTACTACATCATATGACAGTGCTAAGACAAATAGAACTGGCTACATTTTGTGCGTGTGTGTGTATCAATGGAAGAAATGTTTGATTAAACATATCCTGCGTGCATAAAATATCTGCTAGGAGATGTGATAGTGCTAGAAGATATTACTTCTTACAAGTATATGCACTTAATGCCTTAAAGAGTCTCAGGTGTGTGCCTATCGAACAAAATCTGCACACCCTGGACTGTGGCATATTATTAAAATAAAACGAATAAGCTACTGACACATCATTCTATAGGGAAAAGTCTTGGCTCAGCCTTCCCTTCAGTGATCCCTGGGAATACAGAAGAAGGCGTTTAACTCCAGTGTGTCTATTGAGTTTAATTTTTTTTTTACTTTTATTCAGATTTACAATTGAGTGTTTTTAAATGATGGGACTCATCTACAATTCCTCATTCCACAAGCAAACAAACACAGAGCCTTGGTTTTGTAATACCAAGACGCTAATGTTTAGAAATTGTCTGTCAATCAATTCCATCTCCTCCCTTTAAATAAAGGATGAAAATCTCAGATATAGGATCTGTGTACAATGCAGTTATTCTGGTCTTTTTCCTATGAACAAACAGGCACACAGAACTCATCCAATTAAAAATTGTTTTATGATGGCCTCAACTCTATCTGTAGGAGGTTGGAAGTTAATAGATTACAACAATTAAGGGCTTTCCCTCTGGACCGTGAATGCTGTGTGTGTAGATGTTTATGCATCCACACGGATCTCCCCAAAATATGGCCTTTCTATGTAAGCAAAGTAGCAGAAGCTTCCATTCTGCAACATTACATAGAAAGTGTTTTAGCCCTTCATCTTACTTTCATCATCTTTTACAGTCACTAAGAAAGGTAAAAAGGGGAACCCAAGGGGCTAAAGCTGAGAGTCAGAGGCAGAGCCCAGCCCCGTGTTCTGTAGGGCCTATCCAGGTGGTACAGAGGAGCCAGAACTCTGCTGCATGGACCGGAACTGGCCATAGTGACTGATCAAATGGGAGGGAGAGAAGCCAGGGTGATGAGGTACACAACAATGTGTGGCTTTGCGATAGGTAGTTTAGAGAACACAGACTGTTAAGAATGTCTTTTGCAACCAGCTTAGTGTTAAAACAGCTTTCTTCTATGCAAGGATAGAAGTAGAACCGGAGTGTTTTTGCCCCCATGTTCCTGTTTGCTGGGTCTGTAGCCAAAATAATGTTTGTCACAATGTTTTGTCCATTTCCTGCATCCAGAATGTGGCCCTTGCTAACTTCTTCACATGGAAAATAGAAATCCACCCTTTTTGCTGCATTTGCTTCTTTTCTTTATTTTCTATGAAATTTGATTAAATTTGTTGGATACTCAGTTTCCATGCTAATAAGCAGGGACAATGCCTTCTTCCTATGGTTATACATGTGGTAAATAATATATTGTATTATTTTAAGTAATATATTATTGTTAAGCTATAACACAATGCATAAATGTTAGGAATCATTCAATGGCAGCTCCTAGACCGTATCAATCATTTCTTGTCCTGCAATTGAATCTGAACCTGTAACTCAAGGGGAGCAAGATCATTAAGTACCTTTAAATTCAGACTCAAGGGACCCCTGAAGCTGAGGTGGGGTTTTGATGTGGCAGCCTATAGTGTGGTTTTCCAAATGTTTTTGTGTTTGGTGGCTGCCTCATTGATGCCTGGGGCTCACAGTGGTGAGTTCTGGGCATAGCATGTCTGTTTAGGCGGATTCACATTCAATGCAACTCGGGGCTCCAGCTCTGTAAGCGCTTCACCACGGCCTCTGTGAGGTACAAGGAAAGGACACTTTCACATAGTTTATAAGTGGGATACTCTTTGAACAAATTTGCTGTAAATAAGGTGGGAAGCATCACTGTCCCCAAATGAAGGCAACCTGAGATCCTTCATTTGATTCTGACCCTGAACCAGAAGGGAACTGAAAAATTGACTGGTCGAACTCCCTGAAACAAATGATGCTTGAGTGGTTTCATGCATAATAACTGCCTTTGATGTAAATGGGGCCATCCGTCAGCAGCACCTATGCCGTGATCTAACCTGTTTCTGCAAGGCCCTTCACACAAGGACCAGACCTCGGGAGCTTGCTGTCTTGGCACAAATCAGACCACGGGGTGCAAGTCCAAATTCCTCAAATCTAGGATATGACCCTTCAGAGAAGGTTCTGGAAGGGCTCAGGGGAAGTGCCGGTAGGCGGGAATCGGCAAATATCCCCTCCTAACAATATTAATGGAGAGTTTTAAATTTTAGATTTGGCAAGCTTATGCACTGCTCATATAGAAGGAAATAAGATGCCTATGAGAGGGATTGTGCCTTTCAATACTATGCTCAGACACAAAAGTGAGAGAGATCTATCTGTTCCTTCAGCCTTATGTCTTTCTGTGCGTGGAGTCAACAGCCAAGATAGGACTTGCCTCAATGCCTCGTCCTCCCATCACTCATGTGGAGCATGTGATTCTTGACAGGACAGAGCCCCACATTTTGGTTAAATCTCCCAACTCAGTACTACCTTATAGAGGACAGTATTGCCAGAGGAGCCAAGCCTATCTCCCTGCCTGCTCCCATATATTAGCCAGGTGCTATCTGCTATTGTGCTTTATTTCTTTTAAAGCAAATATATGCTTATGTGCTTGCAGATTGTATGATGAACTTAGAATGAAAATAAGAGAAGATGGATAGGAGTCATTTTCAGACAAGATTTACCTCTAAGGCGTCTACAGAGTAGCAATTCATTTCATCACCTCTACCCTGACAAACCGCTGACATTAAGGTGAAGGCATGTCCTAATCGTCATGCATGTAACCACTTTTTTTTCTTTTTTCACATTTGTATGCTAATCACGAGAAGCAAAAATAGACTTAGATTGGAAATCAAAGATTGGTTGTATACAGGTAATAGAGTGCTTGAACGCTTTATTTAAAGATAGAAGGCTCTTGAACCAGGCTTTATTATTGAACTAAGACTATCTATCCTTTTTGACACTTTTTAAATTAAGTTCTTCCTCTAATTTATGTTTTTGTCAGCTTTCTTCCCTTACCTGGTTTTAAACTGGCTTTTTTCCCTCTCTCTTTCTAAGTAATAAACTACTCCAGAGCAGAGAAAAAAAATTTTAATGACCCTCAAAATTCAGATTAACGAAATGGATCATTTGTATATGGCCACAGAATTATGAATCCTTCTGAAATATCTGTGAAGAAATTTTGCCTGATGCAAAATTTCATTTTCTCTCTCCCTGACATATCTCTGACTTCCCTCTTTTAAAAATGGAATGGTTACAGTACCTCTTTAGAAAGGTCAAACACAGAAAAGTAAAAGGTAAAGGGGGCTGGGGGGTGATTTTGAGACTCAAATGAAAAAACTTTTTTTTTCATTTTTGAATTAAGGGATATGAGCTCCAGCAATGTGTTGGGTCATCAAACAGAAAATAGTTTGTCTAAGCTGGACCTGCATCATGAGATCTGCCTGCCTCTTCACTGGATGCTCAATCTGCCTCCTCGCTCTTGGGAAGCCAGCCTGCCACCGGTATGTTGTTTTCCATCTGACTTCCACAGAGTTCGGGGGAGCTTAGGACAAACAGAACAGTGGAGCAGCTGCATGGTGATAAGTGGTGGCAGCCAGATAATCTACTATGAGGTCTTGTTGGGGGAAAAAATTGGAACAATGTAATTTCCTCCACTTACTATAACCTCTGCCTGGGAAATGGGAGCAAGACTTTACAGGCAAATTCTGCTGCTGCTTGACCTTAGTCTAGTTGTAACACTGTGCATACAGTAAAGTAAAAAGTTAGAGCAAGCCTGAGGGAAGGTAGAACTTTAAATTGCTGAGGTTCAATGAAGAAAAATTAGAAATGATTTGTTGGAAATGTAATTTCCCCGAAGTTACTCAATAACTCAACAAATATCTTCCACTGAGGTCTGGCTGATTTCCACAAATGGCATGTTTCTTTTCCCATATATAGAAGCTGGTTTTTCTACCTAAAATACTTTTCTCTGCTCACTGAACTTCCCTGGTTTTTACCAGCCCTCAGATACCAAGTAGAGTCCTGTGTCCTCTGCAGGAATGTCAGACACACCCAGCTTTCAATGCTCATTCTACAAGTAGGCTCACATGTATACTCTCCCACTTATTGGCGCTGTGGTGCTTCATGGCTCAGCGCCCCCATCTCTGGAAGGGGCAATAAAAGTTACTGACTTACCAAGTTGTTGACTGCTTCCCACCTGCCGTAAGGGGAGCAGCTCTCCTCTGCCACACCCTCCCATCACGGTATCTCTGCCTTGGAGAGAGCCAGCCCTGACAGAATCCCCTCCAATAGCGAGCCAAAATAAACCTTTTCTCCTTTAAGCCTTTGAGTCAGGTATTTTGTCCCAACAATGAAAAACTGACTAATACAGAGATTTAAAACAATGGTGCAAGTAAATATTAAATAAAATAAAACATTAGGATGAATTAGAACTACCAGAAATGAATTACACGAGAAAATATCAATAGATTATCACTGAAATTCAAAGAAAGATGAAGAGAAATTAGTTGAAGGAATGTTTAAAGCTTAATGGAGAATGGCAATTAAAATGAGAAAATAATGCATGAGCCAGAGAGATAAATAAGAGAGAACTATGAGTAAAACCCAATTTGTGCAAGAATTTGTTTGTCACTAAGACAGCATCAAGCCAGGAGTGGTGGCCCAGCAATTAGGAGGCTGAGGCAGGAGGACCATTAATTAGTTTGGGACCAGTCTGAGCTAGAGAGTCCCCATCTTAAAAACCATGGGGTGAGGGGGAATGAAAAAGAGAGGAAGGTAGAGGGAAGGAGAGAGGAAAAATATGAATACAACCTTGGATCTATGAAATTATGGCACAGTACAGCACGAAGGAGCCAGACAGCAGGCAGTGGGATGTGGAATCTGGGACCTAGAATTGGATTTCAGCTATAGTGTGTTCATTACAAACTATGAATGGATAGTGATAGTCTTTCCCAAACCAAAAAGAATTGGTTTTCCCACCTGAAATTAACTAACAGCCATATAAAAATATTTTATGTTAGTTGCTCTCCCTAAATGACATTCCTTTTATGTTATTTTCTGTAACCTCATAAGTACATCCTCTGAGTTCAATTCTCTACCTCTAAATGGACACCAACAGAAGGAAATTTGGACCCAGAATCAAGGTTGGTTACTAGGGCTTCATGAATCCTCTACTGGGCTCTGATTTGAGCAAAAGTAGAAAAGTGAGAAACACGTTATGGTCTGACCTGGAAATGGTACACCTCAGTTCTCCACATACAGTCAGCCCTGTGTATCTAAAGGTTCCACGTTTATGAATTCAACCAACCAAAGATCAAAAATTGGAAAAAAATTGAATCTGTATTGAACACATACATTTTCCTTATCATTATCTCCTAAACAATAGAATATAACAACTATTTGCACAGTATTTATGTTAGATATTAAAAGTCATCTGGAAGTGTTTTAAAGTATACAGAGAACATGTACAGGGTTATACGCAAATGTCATGCTGTTTTGCACAAGGAACTTGGGCATTTGTGGATTCTGGTATCCATCAGAGGTTCTAGAGCCAATCTCTTAGATATGCTGAAAGACAACTGTATTTTACTGGCCAGAATGCAGTTCCTGGCCCAAAATTAATACCAGAAAGGCTGAGAAAAGTAATTTTTGTCCAGAAAGAGGAAATGGGATTCCTATTTCATTGCAAGCAATCTGATTATTGTCTTCAGAGGTAAGAATCTACCTGGTTTCAGCTACATCCTGACATGTTTGTAAGATGGAATATTAAGTAGCTGTACAAAGTGTTTCATCCAAAGAATATTTGATGTCATAGAAAATGTCTTATTTTATAGTAATGACTCAAAAGAGTTGGATCATATAAGCCACAGGAATCTAAGAGGATAGATAAATCTAAAACTAATGTATCAAAATATTAACAATTGAAAATACAGATGCTTTACATTATTTTTATTTTTCAAACATAATTCTTTTTATTTATAATATAAAAATAGAGTGAGGAACTTTCCTTTGAAGGTGGAGATTTGAACTTTGCATTCAATTCCTGCCCAATGCTAGAAAATAGAAATGTAAGGAGCCACAAAATGTATAAGAAATTGTATCTACATATTTACCATTATTTTCACACATACTTTTTGTATTTCACATTTTCCACTTGAAATATTATTTCTGTCTACAATAAGATGGACAATAATTTTCTTATTTCCTCTCAATTTTGCAAGTTTGCTTCTCTCAGCATACTGAAGACTTTACTCTCCTACTGGCTTCTATTACTGTTGTGAGTAACCCAGCTGTCTAACTTCTACTTCACTGCAAACTGATCATTCTCTTCAGAGGTCAGAATTTATATTACTATGTGTCAATGTCTTCATACTTTATTTGGTTCCGGGATTGTTGGGTTTCCTGGATTTGGACTTTGGTGTCCTTCCACAATTCAATGAAATTCCCAGCCGTTATATTTTAGAACACTACCTCATGCCGCTCACCTATTTTCTCCCTCTAGGACTCTCATTGACAATATCTGTATCTGTAAGCTTCTCCAGCATTTTATCTCCTAGCTTCCCTTTCGTATTTCATTTTCTCCTCTTGGAAATGTTTCAGATAATGTTTTTAGTATATTTTCTGTTCATGAATGCAATTCTATTAGTTTTGTCTAATTTGTTCTTTACCTCTAAGTCTTGAAATATTTTCAGTCACATTTTCATCACTGAGTGTTTCATATTGTTCTTTTTCAAATCTTCAGTCATTTTTAAATATCATGCTCCATTCTCATACTTTCAAGCCCCTCTTTTTGTCTTTATCCCTATCAGATCTATTTTTGTGTATTTTAAATCTCATCATTACATTATCTGAAAGATAGTCAGGAAAAGCCTTGCCCTGTTATTCCTGTTATTTCCTTCGGAGACTTTAAAATGTATGTCTTGCAGAAATTTTTTCAGCCTACTTGAAGTAGCATTGCTTTGGGGCCAATTTTATTTGCTTTTCTGCCAGCCACCTTCAAGTATTATCAACCTATGACCACTCTAAATTAAATTCTCAATTTCAGCTTTTCTACCATGTAGGCGCCATGAACTCAGGCTACAAGTGGGACTGAAACATGACTCTAGGTTACAAATACTCACTGGAGTTTATTTTTCTCCCACAGAGCCCGGTTCAAGTCATGCTATTTTAGTTGTGTCCACCTTTCCAAGGGATCCCATCCCTGGAGCCCACACCTGCTCTGAGAGCCCTGCATGGATTCCTCTCCTCTGGGGCCTCTCTGGGCATCGAAACACGCGCTCCAGACCACAAAGGCTGGCAGATAACCCACACAGCACACGAACTGCTTTGACACTTTTTGATAAACCCTTCGAGGTCTCTGATTCTAAATATTTTTAAGCCTTCTGTTGGTTCCTTCTGTTTACCTAGCTCAGTGCTATATTTCAAAACATGATAAATCCAGATTTTTTGGTTTGTAAAACAGTTTCTACTGGGGGAGTTTGGAAGTTAGTTTATTTGCTAGGCTGCCAACAATAGAACTCCTTTTTTCTTTTTGGAATCTCCTACTCATTAGCCAGATAACAAGGACACGACTAGTTGTTATATACAAATTTTTGTATGCACCCATATTTATAAAAATAATAAAAAAAGATAGAAAAATCAATATTGATAAAGTGGGAAGGAATAACTAAATTCTTAAAACATTAAATAATTTACAGAACAAAGAATTGGATATAGATATGGTAAACAAAACCAAGTGTCATTTTTGTTTGGTTGGGCTCTCTTTCCCCCCAAATTCATGAAATGGACTAGATAGAGGTTGGCAAATTATACACTGTGGGCCAAATTCTGCCTGCCACCTGTTTTTGCATGACACTCAAGTCAAATGGTTTTTACATTTTTAAATAGGTGGGGGGAAGATGGAAAATAATATTTCGTGACACATGAAAATTAAAATTATGTGAAATTCAAATTCAGTGTTTATAATAAAGTTAGATTGGAACCCAACCACAGTCATTCATTCACATACTATCTCTGGCAGCTTTCATGCTGTGGGACCAAAGCTGAATAGTTCTCATAGAGACGACACTGCCCACAAAGCCTATATGGTAACTTCTGGCCCTTCACAGAAAAATGTCCAAACTCCTGAAATAAACAAATCTCTGCTAAAACTGCCAGAAAGAGAGATATGAGGGAGAGGGAATAGAGAAATACATGACAATACACACTTTAAAAAGGAATATAATCCTCAAATATAGAAAAGCTTTTATACATTATGGTTCTCTTTGAAAGTAAATTTGGAAATAGCCATGAAACAATTTTCTAGGAAATGCACATTGCTAAAATGCTATCAGGAACAGAGAGATAGAATATCTGAATAGACTGCTGACAAGGAAAGAAATGTTGAAAGTTGTCACAGAGATAGATCTCCTTCCCTTCACAATGGCCATATGTGCTAATATTTTCACAAGAAGGTCACCTCAAATCAAATAATTTCCATTTTATTGAACTCTTTTGAGGCATAAATTTGATAGTAAATCTTTTCAATTTATTTTCCAAAAATTAATATAACCCTGATACCAAAATATGAAAATAGTAAATAAATGATAATTCCTGAAAAATAAATACAAACATCTAGTTAAAGATTGATGTGATATAAATAAGTACTATCCTTTCTTAAAATATGGAAATATTTTAATATCAAAATATTTATTAATGTATCTATTAATGTCACTAAATCATAGGAAAAAAGTCAAACTGTGAACTCAATACATGCAAAAACCCTTTTGATAAGAGTCAACATTCATTCTTGATAAAAACTTTGTACTCTTGATATAAGAAATTCTACCTCCAACCAACTACTAAGATTCATGCAAAATTGAAATACTAGAAACACTTTGAATTAAGTAAGAAAAATGTATTTTCCTCACACTACTGAATATTTTCCTGGAAGTGGAATTTGACAAAATATTAGATCAGTAGAGAATCCATCTTTATTTGTAGATAATATGATCTGATTAGAAAATCTAAGAAAAGCAACTGAAAAATGATAAGACATAGTAGGCCTGCCGGACTCTTTTTCACCCTCCCTCCCTCTCTCCTTCCTCTTTTCCTTCCAGCCTGGCACCTGGTGACAGAAGCCAAGAAAGCTGAAGATTCTAAGTAAGGAGGTGGCATGGTGACAACCTGGCAAGGCTCCTGGAGCTCAGGCCAGCTGAGGGCAGTGTCCACATACATGGGGACAGAGAAGAAAGCGTGTCATCAGATGGGGCTGTATCTCAGTGGTAGAGCACTCGCCTAGCTTTGGAGAGGCCCTGGGTTCCATCCCCAGTATTGAAAAAAAAATAAATTTTTAAAAATGGAGAGAGGGGGAACATTTAAAGCCTTGTCTCCTACTGTCACAGGACCTACTTACCAGTGTGGCAAGGAAGAAAATTAAACCCATGTTCAAACCCATGTTTATTTATTGGAATTTAAGGTAGAGTGTGAATCATGGTTTTCAATAGATAAATGTAGAAATAAACATAATTTTCAAGCATTCCTACTTGCCTATATTTGTACATGTTTATCCTCATCTGGTGTGGTAATCCAACAAGAGGGAAAGAATAGGAAATCCCAGCATTAAAAATGAATAAAGGACTGGAGCTGAAGACATCGAGTGCTTGCTTTTGGCCCACTGACCATCTAGAACTATCTGTGTTGTCTGTGCAACATGGTTTTTATTTTTAACCTAAAATGTCTCTTCTTGGCAATGACAAGCATGTTTTGTTTTTTAAAGTCTTTTTTTTCCTAAATATACTTTTATAGGTTTTTTAATTGTTCCCTATCTGCTCTTGAGATTTTTTTAGGAACTTCATTTTAAATCTGTGAGAAAAGTTCACATTAAAAAAAAATTAACAGACTGCAAGCACCTGTTAAAGTTTTAAATAACTGTTAAAATAGTTACCCTTTGGCAATCATGGTAGTAATAACTAAAATAAGAAACATCAATGGATACTAGGAATTAATGGTGCAAAGTGTGATAAGGGACTTTCTTGGTCTCAAGGGACCCAATCCCCTCAAACCTCATTTATTATAAAAGAAAAAAGTATAACTTTATTATAGAAAGATTTGAAATAGTCTACCTTGTGGTATATTAGTTTCCTGGGGCTGCTGTAATAGACTACCACAAACTTGGTGGCTTGAATGATAAAAATGTATTCTCTCTCACTCCTGGAGGCCAGAAATGCAGAGTCAAGGAGTTGGCAGGACTGTGCTCCCTCTCAAGGCTCCAGAGAAGGCTCCTTGCTGTCCTGTCTCATTATTGGGGTTGTTGGCAATCCTTTGAATCCCTTCAGGTACAGATGCAACACTGAAATCTTCACCTCATTTGTCATGTTGCCTCCTTTCCTCTGTGTCTGTGTCTTCAAATCCTTCTTTCCTTGTAGAATACCAGTCATTGGATTTGGGGTACCCAGTAATGCATCATGACTTCACCTTAATTTGATTATAAAATCATAAGGGCATTTAGGGATGGGATTAGTGCCCTCATAAAGAAGCTCTACAGAGACCCTTTACCCCTTTGACCATGTTAAGCTATGGCAAGAAGACAGCTATTATGACCCTACTTTTTTCTGAATACACAGGTTTTCCATGCTTACATTGGGGTTAAAATTTAAGCATATCTTTTTTTTTTTTTGGTAAGGGCACAATTTGATTTACAGTGCACTTTAATCAAGAGAGTAAGTAGACACCAGTAATGGGCCAGAGAAATTATGTACATCTGGTAGGATGCACAGGAAGACGGCAGCATCACTTCTGAGTCTTTCTTGCCTAAGATCCAGAGGGTGAAGGTAATCAGGAAGAAACTCAAATTCGTACTGATGGACATTCTATAGTCTGGTTAGTAATATTCAAAAGTGTCAAGTTCGAGGAAGATAAGTAAAAAGAACTGCTCTATTTTGAAGGAGTTTAAAAATGCACGACAGCAAATCTTCCTGGATAGGATCATTTTCCTACAAAAGACACAGGGGCCATTGGATTGAATGGGTCTATGGATCGCATGGTGAAAATCTAACCAGGTAATTTCCTTAATCCGCTGACAATTTACTAGGTTGTGATTTATGTCCTTGTTTGTAGGAATTACTAAAGTATTTGGGGTAGTGGAGCATCAATGCTGGAAACTTACTGCCAAATAGTTTTGTACAAAACTGTTCTTTGTGTTATTCATGTATCTTTAAGTCTGCAATTTTAAAATAATGATCATGCTAGCATAATAAAGAAATAAGGTTTAAAATAACTGAGAGATAAGTAATAAACTTAAATCAATTAAAAACATACTATGTTCCTAGATGGAAACATTCTATATATTTAAAGTGAAATTATCATACAAATTTTAAGCAATTCCAATTAAAATACTAGAAGGATTTGTTTTAAGGCCAGGTAAATCTAAAAAGTCAATATGTGAGTACCCACACCCACATTCACAAACCTATACTTAAAAAGTAAAATATAATGAGAAAATTAACACCCGAGAACTAAATCAATTATAGATTATATTAATTTAAGCAATTAGATGGATTTTTTCAAATGATTTGAATTCAGATATATTAATTCTAGAAATTCACCTGAAGGAAATTACTTTATGTAATTTAAGAAAGATATATGCAAAAACAAGCTCACCAAAATTTTATTTTCATATCAAAACTTATAAAGCTAAATGAACAGTTGTATTCATGTTGTTGGATTTTGAATGACTTTTTTTGTTGTTATGCTTTGTCCCATCCCATTCAGGCTGCTATAACAAATTACCACAAACTGGATAGTTTAATCAACAGAAATTTCTTTTTTACAATTCTGGAGGCTTATTAAGGTGCTCAACTCTCTTCTGAATACCTTATTTGTATATTACATGGCTTACTTGCATTTCCTCTTGGATATGAAACCAACGTCTCAAATATAACAAGTCCAGATGTGAACTTCTTGTCTTGCCTTTCCCCATAGCTGCCCTCCTCAGGGTCTGCTGTCCCATTTAATGACCACAGATCCTTCCAGAATGAAAAGAGAGAAGCCACTCTGAACTCCATCTTTCCCTTACCTACCTTATCCATCAGCAAATCCTGTAGGCTCTTCAGAAGCTCCTCGGAGGGGGCCATTTCTCACCACCTCTATGATGCCTGCTGTTCATTTTGCTAATAACACAGTACCATAGTTTGAATAAGTTGTAAAGAAAAGAGATTTATTTTGTCTCATGGTTCTGGTCCAGGCTGAGAGGCTACATCTGGTAATGGTCTCCTTGCTGACAGAGTCCTGAGGTAGCAGCAGCACAGGGCATCACATGGCAATGGACAGAGAGTGCACAGGGACCTAGCTCAGATGGCTTTTGTAGCAAACCCATTCTAGAGATAACCCATGAGTCCAATAATAATGTGAATGGGTTAACCTATTCATGAGGACAGAGCCTCATCGCCCCTTAAGGTTCTTGCCTGGTCCCACCCTTTACTATCTCTTAATGGGGATTAAATTTCAACATCAGTTTCAGAGGGGGAAAAACCATATTCAGACTATAGCACCTGCCTGCCCCTTAGCAGATACACCACAACCTCTCGCTTAGATTTTTGCAAGTGTCTCCCAACAGGACTCCTGGTTTCCACCATTGTTTCTGTACTGTATTTTTTCACTGCAGCACTCCAAGTGTTCATTTTAAAGTGTTTGTCAGATACGTCGCATCTCAAATCCTTCAAGGCCTCTCTAGGTCTTCAAAGGGCAGACCTCAGCTTACAATATCCTGCAGGCCATATTCCCAATGGCCCCCCATTGCCTGTGTCCCCTCCTACAATTCACGCTACCTACACATTGTAGCCTACACACAAGCACACTCTGCATCATGTGGCGAGTGGACTGTTCCCTCTACTCAAATGTTCTTCCCCCACATTTGTATTGCTTATTCCCTCATCTGCTTTACCATATTACCTTTTCAGTGTAGCCCACTCTGGCCATCTAAAATTCTAATTTTGTACCTCTTCACCCTGAACTATGGACCCTCCTTACAATGACCACATTCTAGAATACTTAATAATTTACTTATTTATTATGCTTATTTCTGACCCCTTTGCTACAAAATGCTGAAGGGCAAGGAATGCTCGTCTATTGTGTTCACTGACATGTAGAACAGGGATAGCAGAGAGGGGATTTCAATGAAGTTAGTAAAAAAAAATACAGGCACAAGAAAAAACGAATACATGGAAAACATTGTGGAAAGCATCATGTGCCAAGGCGAGGAGCATATATTAAATTTGCTGTGTGGGGTGAAGGGGAAACCCAGGCAACATTTTTTTTTTAAATATGAAATGCTGTTATACTAGGCAGACAAATCTGCTAACAATTTAAAGAATAAAGCACAGTGAGAGGTCAAGAGGACACTTGTTGGAATGTAGTAGCCCAGTAAAGAAGAAATGAAGGCCTGGAAAGAACACTGATACTGGGAGTGAAAGCCAGAGGCCCAGAGGCCCACACACCTACCTGATTTAATTATTGTTATAATACAAGCAACAAGACACAGACAGAAATCAAATCTGTTTTCTTGACTTTGATGACAAGTGGCATGAGAGTAGTGGCAAGAACACATGGATTCAGTGCGAAAGCTCATGGGATAGTGATTCAAAGCATTATTCTGGACAAAGAGCATATAGGTGCAGGTAGAGAACCCAAATCAAGACTCCAGAGGGCAGGTGAAAAAGTGGCACTGAGCTCAGGAATCAGTCACACTGGAGAAGGAGTGGAAGTCACAGAGGGGAAGAAAGAGCTTCTGGGCTCAGTGGGAGCTTCGTGGAAGGTTAGTGTGTATCAAGTGAACGTTCTTGATACTGAAATAACAGTTGTTGATGAGTAAAAAAATAAAACAGACAAACAAACAAAAACTGTAGAAAATAATTAAATTTGGGGTTTTGAATTTTGTTAGACAAACAGGCAAAAAGTTCAAAGTACGAGAAAAATCAATATTGCAACCTTTCTTAGATTCTATAATCAGTATATTGTATTGATCTATACTATAATAGATGTATGATTGGATTTATAAATGTGTAGTACACATTGGTATATGTAGACATTATATTTATGTTTTTACTTTCCAACAGTTACTTGACGTATAAAATAACATCGGTGTGTGTGACTTCCAGGTGTAGCTTTCAACCTGAGGTTTTGAGCATACAATTAAAAAATTCAAGATGTGGACTGATAGCATTCTGACTTAGGAAGACAATAAACTAGCTCTACAGCAAAAATGACATGATATTGCCAGTGTGCATAAAGCGAGTCCCTAAGAGAAGTTCTTTGAATTAGATCAAATTTCATGCTCTAAAAGTTGTGATCCTAATGGGATCCCAGGGAAAGGCAAACACTGAACAAAACTTGGTCTTTGGAATGATCAGAAGAGTTCTGTTGTCTTCATCATACTTTGGGATAGTCTACAATTTCCATATCAAAAAATAGTTTTTAGTAACTAGAGAATCCAGGAAGTCATGTGCACATTAAATAGCACAATACTATTTGCTAGTGAAACTTCACATTTTAATTTTTTTGTTTTCCTCACCCATTGCATAACTTTAGTTTAATACTATGATTTTTTTTCTGAATAATGAAAACAATAAGTGGACATTTGTGAAATTATTTTAAAAATAGAAAAACCACCTGTGATCTTTTCAACCAAATAACCACTGCTAAGATTTTATAGAGTTTTTCCATTTCATTTCCACACTTTATATATGCTCCTGTATTTTCTCACTCATCCTAATAGCATAAGCAATGCCCCATTGCTGAAACTCTCTTCAGGAATCATTTAATGGTAATAGCTTTTGTAGGTATAGTAATTTGACTGACTATTCTCTACTGTTGGATATACTGACATTTTCCACAGAATGGCAATTTGAGTTTTCGTATGTAAAATGAAGAGAGAGCAAAACAGACATGGGTAGCATGAATTTCTTCACCTTGATCTAAGATCATAAAATGTTCTTTTTTTTTTTTTTTGTAAGCCTTCAGAGCTTTTTGTTTTGAATTCCAGACACTGACACGCCTCAAAACAGGGCAAGAAGGTCACAGAAACTCTGCCAGGAAGAGATGGGGAAGAATGAATGAGCATGGATAAACTTTTCCTTTGCTAATTTAGACATATTTTTTAAACATTCACCATAGTCTGCTCCTCAACACCAAGACTGGTCCCAAAGCATAATACCACTGAATTAAAAAAAAAAAAAAACACATGAGCTGAGTGACAGTACCTTGACACTAAGCTACACATCTCTTACCACTTTTAAATACAAAACAAAGTAAAAGGTATCATTATGGTTTCTTCATGCCCCACAAGGATTCATGTGCTGAAATCAATCCCCGCCGGGAGGTATTAAAAGGGCAGAAATTTAACCTGACTATGGAGTTTAAAGCTGGGGCCCTTCGGAGGTGTTGAAGAGTAGACAGTCACCAGGTGGAGTCCGTGTGACTGAACACTGTGGCTTATAAGAAGACAGACCAGACGATGCATACATACACACATGTTCTCTGTTTACTGCCACACAGTGCCCTGCACCACTTCAGGACTTTGCCCACAGGAAGACTTATCACTCCATGTGGCCTTCAACCTTGACTGCAGAACCATGAGACAAAATAAATCTCTTTTCTTCTTTATAAGTTATCTAGTCTCAGGAACTTTATTACTATAACAGAAAACTGACTAATACAGGTGTTATTTACATTCTACACTTTATAAAATATTTTATTATGAATTTTCTCACCTATTTTCCAAATAGCCATGACTTTGGTGGCGTAGAAAACATTTTTTCACATTTAGTAAATATGGATTCATTTGGGCTAGAGAATTTGTCTTAAGGCTCACACAGACAGAAATAAGGGGGACCAAGTCTCAAAAGCAGGCTTTCCCACTCCTTGGACATCCTCTCCATTGTATGCTTTCAGAGGGATAAAGGCTGGATTATGGGAGGAGCTTGAATCAGAAACATTGTCGAGAAATCTCTCCTCAAATTTCTTAGAGGTACAGGAATCCTGTGCCCATTTCAGAAGGAAGAACTCTTGTCCAGGGGAAGGATGGCTTTGGCCAGTGTTTCTGAACCAATTCTAGGAGAAGAAAAGAGGTCTCTGGGATAGATCAGCTTCCTTCTCCTTCCGAAGCAGTGATCTCCTGGGAGGAGTGCAGGGACATGCTTGAGAGTCAGCCTACCCTGTCCCAACCACATTTTTCCATTTTTTGTCTAGAGTGATGCCTTTGTAAGCTCAGAGGGGTTGGGATAGTTGGATCATCAACTCCAAAGCCAAGGCTTTAATTAATTGTTGCAAATCTGCTAGTATTTGCTATGGTACACAGGTGAGTGTATCTTATTTTTATATTATTTCATTGACTATTAGCTAAGTGACTACTGTTTTGCTGTAGTAGACACACAGAATTTCAAAGGGACCAGATGAAGATTCTGTTATTAAGAATAAAGGTGTAAATACAGACTTTGCTTACAGACTCAGCAAGGAAAAATAAAGCGGAATCAATGCTGAAAGATTGAAGGGAGGTGGGTGGAAATGGCTATTCAAAGCAGAATGGTCAATTCTGTGTTCCTTTTAATGATGTTACAAATACAAGTAGTGCACTGAAATTACAAAATATGGATATTATTGCTTAGTAGGGGGCTAAAATGTATTAGCCTTAAGCTGAATTTAAATAAAAATACTGATAATACTAAAGTTATACATAGATACACAATCAGAAAGAGTAGTGAGTAATAAGAAAGTAGTAGTGAGTAATACACATCCAGGGCTGGGAGTGAGGAAAGTTGTGTGACATCATCTGCTTGGTTCTTTTACCTGTAGACACCTGGAACCATTGACCACTGTGACCTTGTCAGGTTCAAGGCAGAAGGCAGTCAACGAACTATTTTACTCTCTCCACCAAGAACTCAGAAATAGAAGCCCTTAATACAAAAAAAATAAAACTGGATGTCATTGACACCATTCTTTTGCTACCTGCCCACGTTCTACATTGGCATATTAATATATAGTGTCCATGGGGATGATGGAAAAACAAAAAACCAAGGAGTGCTAATTTTGTGTCCTGAATTCAAAGAGGCCATTGGTCTAATTTTTTAGTCATGCAAAACCTCACTTTGAGTTTTATCCATCTATATTTCCAGTCCTACATGTGACAAGTTCTGTACCCATGACATTGCAATGCTTAAAATACGGGTTAGAGAGAGTGAACAAGAGACCTCATTTTTCTTTCATACACTCTAATGGGAATGGTGGTGGCATGGCAATTAAGCATCTTAGTTGCTACAGATATCACCAGTGTTAGAAACAGATAAAAGACAGATAAAACAACTGAAAGACTGTGTTGTTGTGTTGGCTTCTCATAAAAAAAAAAACCACACCACCACTGCAAATAAGTTCTGCACGCACCTATAGTCATGCATTATAATCCACACTGTGTAACTAGTGTGTCTTTGTTCTTTCTAATTGAAGGTTGCTCAATATTTCCACCATATATCCTTGTTTGCGTGTGGTTTTGATTTTGTTTCTGATTTAGAATTATATCTATATTGTAAGCAGACAAGTGGGGAGTGGAGGTGTTGATTGTGGTATTATCTGCTCTGTTTTGATAGAGAAAAGAACACCAAAAAAAGAAATCAATTCCAAGGGCAAAGTAAAGGGAATTTTGAGAATCAACTCATTTTTCTTCATCCTCTACTCCAAGGATCATAAATATCTTCACAGTTCCAGACCAGTGCAAATGACTTATGCTGCCTGCTTTTCCCAGACATCTCCTCCCTCTTTCCCCTCATGTGACCTGCACTTTAACCAGATGTTGGCAGGTGAGCCTCTGAGCCTGTAAAGGAACTGGAATTTCATTCAAGGTGCAGCAAGAAGTCAAGGGGAGCTGTGAGCAGAGCAGACATGTGTTCCAAGTTGCACTTTAAAAGTCCTCAGACTGTTGAGATGTAGGGCTGAAACTACTCAGAAATCTACGGCAACAGTCACCAGGAATGTCACCAACCAGCACAGTAAGAAGACCACAGGTATAAGAAATCAGCTTCAAGACATACTTCGGAGTTAGCACCAGATTTCTTAACGAATTGGACATGCGGGTGATGGAAAGTCAGGAGACACCTGCATCCTCTCCAGCACAAACAGGGGACCAGTGAAGGCTGCGAGGAGAAGCAGATGGGAGGGGTGGTCATCAAAATTCAATCCAGGATATGTTCTGTACAAAGTACTTATCAGAATCTCTGGGGAGATGCCGCATGAGTAGCTGGACATTTGTGTGGGGATCAGCGGAGAGGAGGAAACACAGGTGGCATGCAAAGGCATCTTCCCAGTCCTTGTTATTTTCTCCCCCTTAAATTTTAAAAATCTTTCCTGCCTAATATTATCCTTGCCATTGGCACCTGCTAAGACCCCTGCTGAGGCATCATTGTGATTCTGGAGCCTCTCTTTCTGCTTGTGCAACCCAGGCCAGGAGACTTCTCCCCTCTAGAGTTCCACTGTCTATGATCACATTTCTGAGACTTGATTAAAAGCATTAAGCACAATATCTAGAAATGAACATAGTTAATGTCGGCATTGAGCAACAGCTGGGTGAAACATGAGCTGACAGGAATTAGGTCTTGTCTGTGTGCTTGCTGAGACTCACACACGAGCCTGTCCAGAAGCTCCTTGGCATTTATCTATCATAGACTCACATCAAACATGTTACAGGTTATTATCCTAAGTTTATAATTCAGAAAACTAGTGGAGAGATATTTATTTAATAACTACCCTAAATCAAACATCTAGACAGCTATGAGACAGGCCTAAATAGCTTTATTTCAAGCTGATGTTTTGTCCATCGTTGGTCTAGTCTGGTTCTCAAGTAGTCACTCCACTCCTTAAGATCAGAGCCCACAGATACGGGCAGGGTGGCCCTCACGACCCTTCAGGAAAGGTTTTGCTGAGAGAAAACCAGCTAGAAGGCTGCCTCCAGCAGCTAATGCCTCTGGACCACACATCTTCTTGAAGGAGTCTCTGTAACTGATGCCGCCCACCTCACCTTCTGCTACAACTAAGAGCAAATCAAAAACAGCATCTCACCCAGGGAGACAGAGATGGCAGAGACTAGTATCCTTGAGGCTCGTGAGGATGCAGGACAGTGCTCTTCATCATATTTCATGCTGGATCACCAATCCAGTCCTCCAGGAGCCAGAACAACCCTGGAGATGCATTCTCAGCCATATGATATATGGCCACTGATTTAGAGAGTGCATTCTTCCCTATCCCAATCCCAAAGAGGACCAGAAACACGAAGCACCCCATAGACTTCATTTAATGATGCTCTCGCCCACTGGCCTGGTTATGAGATAGGCAGCCAGTAACAAGGTAGTCTGGAGTAGGATGCAGCTCCACACAAGTTTGGGCTAAGCTGTCAGCAGCTCTGCTGCTTCAACCATGTGAGCTGTGGGCTCTGTAATCCTGGAGGTGTCAGAGGCAACAAAGATATATAGTGCAGTGTTCAAGATGCACCACAGCTTACATCAAGCCTCGGGGCAGGAGACACAATGCCAGCTTCCAGGATTCTGGAGCCACCTGCAACAGAGGACCTTGCACAGGTCCTTGCTATTACATCCAGCCTGAGTCAGAAAGCCCAGTTACCAAGCAACCCTAGGATCTCTGTGTCCTCAGTAGCCCACCCTGAGTTGGGTCCTTGAAAAGTGACCCTGGTTGAGAGATGAGAGCACAGGTAAGCTACATGAACAGGATACCCAAGGCCATGTCACCCGCAAGTTATCCAGGCTGAAGGATTCCCCAAGGAAAAAAATACCCCAGCTTTTTTATAAGGTGGAATAGGAATATTTGTGTGTAGAGTGAGAGGGGTGTGTGTGTGTGTGTGTGTGTGTGTGTGTGTGTGTGTGTGTGTGTGATTTTATGTGAGCTGCTCTGGGCACCCAATTACCACTGGGAAAGACACATCTGTTGCAACTACCCTGACCTGAGCAGTCTCTCAGACTCAGGAGGGAGAGACTGGGTCACACCCCAAGTGAGCCACTAACACTGGCAGAGGTGACAGCTGAGGCTTAGAGAAATTTAAAATAGAGAACAGCTTCCCCATGGTCAACTGCAGAGATGGGAGCTGAGTTTCCTCCAACTCTCTTGGAAGTGTCTGCCCAGAAAGACAGTCCCCTGGGACCCGGAAGGCACTGCTCCTTAACCATGGGTGCACACGACTCAAGCATGCACAAGGCGAACGCTCAGCTTCCCTGGAAGAAAGAGCTTCCTTAGAGCCCAGGGTATGCTCTGCTGACAGCCCCATTGTGCCCTCTAGCCAATGCCCGACGCTTCCCTGGCAATCACAGCTAAGGCCAGCATGACAGGAAACCCAGGCATACATTCCTGCCTAACAAGAGGTCTTCTGATGGGTGATCCTTGCTGCAAGCCCCTGTTGATGAGCTGAGGGATGTGTTGCAGTTGGAGGCTCTCTCTTCTGTCTTGCCTCTCACTCTTGTGTCTTTGACAGGCCTCAACCCCCAGTAAACTTCTTGCTTTCCTAATAAAGCCCCTGTTCCACAAGACAACCATAGTATGGAGTCCACCTGCAGATTACATACACAGTGTGGAGAGTTGGTAAATGGACAGGGATGTGGCTTAGGGAATTTGTCACCTTTTATTGGGTCCAATGAACAAAATCCTTTGGATGTATGATGAGTTTCCTTTCCCTCCTAGAGGGCATGTAATATCCGAGATGTCTCACAGCCTCTGTTTGCTGAAGGAATTACTGTATATGGTTGCTTCAGAGCTATTAATGGCACTATCTCAAACTCAGACGAACAAGTAGTAACTATAAAGTGGATTAAATAAACAGCTGATCCTGGTCTTAATTTTGTATGAATAACCCAGCTTCTCTTCTGTCTTTGCCTATAACCCTTTAATTCATGTACCAAAATTGTCTATGACTTTAAACCTTCAAGCTATCATAGTCATTGTGCTTTCCATCATTTTCCAGACCTATCTTCCCCTAAGCTCCACATCGCCAGCTAGAGCCCACATGGTCCAGCATTCACCTGTCTGTGTGCAAGTTAGCACTCCACACCCAAATACACATACCTGTTGCAAGACTTTGTTCTTGCAAAGGCCTTTCCTCCTTATCTCCAGACCAGCAGAGATCAGCATATCCATCTGAGTAGCACCTCGTGGAGAGCTTTCTACTCTGACCAAGTCAGAAGAGGTAAGGGCTACAGACCTCATTTTTTGAAGAATAGTGGAATCAAGCAGGAGGGCTATGGATACTGGCCTCTGCTAAAGATGGCATGGCTTCAAACCACTCTGCCTAACCCCTAAATGCTCACGGGGCTGCTTGAATTTGAAGACACATCAGCTTTCCTCTTTCACATATAGCCAGTGCTCTGACTGTTCATTTATTATCCACAGGCAAAATAATCTGAAGCAGTCAAAATAGTGTTGGATTTTATTATATCCTATTTCTACTCTTATAGAAAACAAAACAGGCTATTCAATAAGAGAACTCAATAAGGCCTTGCCACATTTCCATGGTGATCCTCTCTTCTGATGTGGCATTAAAGAAGCTATTTATTAAGAGCCTTCATTGTAAAGACGATGCATTTTAAACTAGGCAACAGAACCAGCCCTCACTGGTCCACTAACCTCAGGAAATGAGTTACATCACCAACACATCAGATGTCCACATGGGGAGTCCTGCACCTTGCCGAAGTTCTGCTCAGGTGTCCCACCTTCAAGGAGGCCAGCCAGGTTACTTCTTCTGAAAATAACCTCTACATGTTGCCTTAACTTGTTTTTTATTTGGTTTTCAGCTGAGAGGACTTATTATTTTCTGGTATTCTCTTTAGGTTGCTTATTATTATTGGATCATCACCCTTCTTCCCCAGAAATGTAAGCTTCCAATTAACAGGATACTTTAAGCTTTTACTTGTTGGCCCCTAATAGCAAAATCCCAGAATAGTACCTAGAGTAAAATAAGGTGAATAAATTTTTATTGAACATGCCATATATTATAGATAACTACAATTTAGCTATATTCCTAGCAAACGAATTAAAAACTTTTTACTGAAAAATCTTTCCCTTGTTTTCTTGGTGATACGCATTCTCCTTACTTGTTCTTCCTTTTCTTATATAAGTCAAAAGAAGACTAAATCTTCTCTATAAAAGCATTTACAGGTAATACTAAAGTTCAATATCACCTAATTTTTATAAGAAGTCTGGTGTGCAGTCTTCTAGAATCGTCTCTACTTATCTATCTACACATAAATGGGCCCATTAAACAATGGCTGTGGTGTTTTGTGATTTTTTAGGTGAATAGTATCATAATGTGCATATCCTACACCTCGAATGTTTCACTGAAGTAGTATATGTATATTAGATCATATAGGTCAAACTTGTTTTTTATTTATTTTTTATATTTTGCAGTGTCGGGGATGTTATATGTGCCAGGCAAATGCTCTAGCACTGAGCTACACCCACAGCCCACAGGTAAGCTTTAAACTGCTAAGTATGAAGAGACCAACATTCATTTAATCATTCTGTTAATAATGAATGTTGAGGGTGTTCGAACATCACTGAATGTGCAAGTAGTTCTTGCGAGTAAATAGCAGGTAGAATTTCCGGGCAATAGGATAAACATATTTCAATCTTAATAATCACTACCAAAATGCCATCTGGGGGCCTGTGTGCATGTGGCTTCTCCTCAGCAGCACATGAGGGTACTGTGCCAGGTCCATATCTCTACCCCTGACACTAGCAAACTTTATAATCTTTGTGAAAGTTTTTATAATTTGTGTAAAACTGACAGTTTTATAATACTGAGCCTTCCCATGGACACAATTAAACTTCACATCCATTTAAGTCTTATTTTATGGACTTCATTAATTTTTTACAGCGTTCTCCATAAAGACCATGGTTATTTTGACTAGATGTTATTGTAAGCACTTTATAGTTACTGCTACTATTTTGAAGTTAGTCTTCTTTCCCTCATCGATTTCCTAAATCCTTATTACATATGGATGGAAGAACTAATCAGTTTTTCCTTGCTGATGTCTTCTTTTGAGAATTTATTCTTTGCTGCTATTTGGCACTCTAGTGCCCATTCAGAATACTTTTTTCAGAGTTTGCAAGGAGTTCATACAAGTTAGTAAGCACACATACACACACACACACACACACACACACCAGTCTCAATTTTGAAAAAAGGAAGCCATGGTTACTAGCAGTCATTTCACTGAGGAAGACATTCAAATACCTGAAAACTATGAAGCTCAAATGCTAATAACGAGGGGAGTGCTAAGTGGAATCACCATGGAATACTGTCAGATTGGCAAACAGAAAAAATGTATCACAACACAAATACTTACGATAAAACACAAAAAGAAGCTCGAACACTGCCATCAATTAGAACAACTTAAAAATAGTCTGGCATCTCCTGGCAAAGTGAAAGATGCACATACTTAATGACCCATCTCTTCAGCTACTCGAGATAATGCTCAGAGCCACTCTAGACTGTGCACAGGAACAACCACAAGGATGCTTATGTTGTATTGTTTATATTGACGGAGATAAATAAATTTCCCTCAGCAGGAACACAATGATGTGGGTTCACAGCATGGAATATAATTAGAACACTTGGCTAACTTATATTACAATTTAATAAACATAATACGGAAAGAGAAATTTCAAGCTGCAGAAAGACCACTCAGGATGCCACCAACGACACAAATTTCCAAAGTCACACAAAAGCAGTGCCATGTAGTTTATGTCTATCACATGTGTGGAAAAAAATAACCTGGACAGGAAAGAGTCACCTGCACATCAGGGTGAGGAGTAGCTCTGAGGTCAGCAGAAAGCCCAGAGGAGCTGTGACCAGACATGATGACACTAATCTCTTAAACAAAGACTTGAAGAGTTTAGCAAAAGAATATTTTTTCTATCTGGACGGTATGAATTAAATGTTAACTCTAGTTTTATCTACACCTTTCTGTCAGTGTGAAATATTTGGATGATGAAAACCAGAAAGAATTTTTAAAGGACCTTATAAAATTGATCACAATTTAAATAATATCTAGACAAGTGCCATGGTGTGCAAACAACTGACACAATGTTTTTGTTACTTTGTTTGTTTTGCTGCTTTGGGTTAATGTGGGTGGGAATGAGCTGCAAACGTTGAAAGAAGAGTCTCATGGTCTCCTGGTAAACAGGGAGCTTATTTTTTTGTATTTTGGGAACCACAAAGTGATGCCAATACAAGCCGCCAGCTATATCACTAACAAGTCTCACAATTCCTGTCAGTAACAGTGGTCAAAAATAAAGTCTTACAGCATGGAAGTTCCTTTAAAATCTAAAAATAGAACTACATGATCCAGCAATTCCACTCCTGGGTGTTTACCCAAAAGAGATGAAATCATTATATTAAGGACATACCTACACTCCTGTGTTCATTGCAGGACCACTGACAATAGCCAAAATATGGAATCCACCAAAGTGTCCGTGGATGGGTGAAGGGATAAGGAAAATATCATATGCATACTGAATGGAATATTATTCGGCCATTTAAAAGATTTAAACTCTGTCATGTGCAGCAACATGCATGGAAATCAGGGTCATTATGTTAAGTGAAATAAACCAGGTACAGAAAGACAAATCCTACATATTCTCATTCATTTGTGAAACTAAAAGCCAGTCTCATAGAAGAATGTGATAGAATAGTGGCCAGCAGAGACTGGGAAGGGCAGTCAGAAAAAGGGGTAGAGAAAAGTTAGATAAGGAGCATCAAAACGCAGTGAGGAGAGAGTAATTCTGGTATCCTATAGCATAGTGTGGTAACTATTGACTACAGCAATCTGTGATACATTTCAAAATACCCAGACAAGCTTGATATTCCCAGCTCATAGAAATGATTACTGTTTGAGGCAATGGAAGTGTTTATTATGTTGGCTTGATTATTGTGCATCACATACACATACTGAATTGTCATACTGTACCCTATAAAGATGTAAAAACATTACATCTCAATAAAAAAATTAAAAGGGAAAAGTTTTAAATAGTTAAATCAACAAAATTTGCTAATATTTTAGTGTTACAGAAAACTCATTATAGAGATTTATAGAACAAAAGCAGTTCCTTCCTACGCTGTCACGAAAGTCAAAATACGTCATTTGAATTAGCATTAAATAGAACTAGCAATTTCTTTCTAAGTCTTTATCCACTACACGGAATTATCTCTATCACTTCCTCAGTAATTAGGTGAGAGCCATATTTTTTTAAAGTTATTAAACTAGACACATTGCTTTTGTTCCCAGCCTCCTGCCTGTCCCCTCCCACCCAGATGGCAACTAGAGGAACAACCATTGTGTAAAACACAGGCTGCTTTCCTGGCACTCTTGATTGGATCAGAAGTGGGCAGCTAACAAAGTCGGGTCAATCAGGGTTCTTCTCTGAAATGTTTCTGTAATGAGGGAAAGATATTCTATAATGAGAAAGAAGTATGAAGCCAAAGAAGGGGTGGGAAGAATGGAGAAGGAGTATTGGCAGCCTGAAAACGTCTCTCTCCAGTTCTTCTTGTGATCCTCATCCTTTCTGTAGCTTGGCTGTTTTGTGCGCTATTCAAATACACTTCTAGTAGACATCCCCTTTTTTATTTACTTTAGTTCAGATTGGATTCTTGCAACAAAGAGCATTTGAATACTCTTACCGGCTGTCATTTATCATCTGTACAATAAATAAAAATAAAATTATAAAACTTGTGATGCTAATATCTGATCAAGTTTTTTTTTTTTTACATCAAAACACCTCTAATGAAATAAGTACTTCAATTATGCAATAAAGAATAAGTCATACATAATGGGGTTGACTTATGCACTCCTTATGCACTGAGGTTTCCTGAGGCACTCTTTTCGATCATCACTCAACCTATCGTCTTCTCTCTAAGGATCAGTTACTTTTCCTGCTGGTCCTAAGAGACAGTTTGGTATGATCACAGAACTGTCTTGCTCCTTCACCTGAAGGAATTTCTTTCCAGTAGAGTGCTAATTGTTTTGATATCCAAGAGTACAGAATCTGCTTTGTTACCTAACTTACTTCAGTTAAAAATCAAATAATAAGTGCAGTGAAGCTGCATCCTCAAGCAAAGTATTCAGTTTACCCACATTCAAGAATTTACAGTAAAGCAACACTAGTATCATCTATGACATGCTTTGCTATTGAATATTTTGAAAATATCACATCAACTATTGCCACCAAAGGAACTGGTGGCTAGCTATTGCTAATCGATCTATTGATTCACTGAGTCCTGAGTCAGCACTGGGCTTGTTCCAGGGGTTCAAGAGCAGCGGTCAGACAGGCTGCCTTAGAATCAGGCCTTGAAGGGGCCCAGGACTAAGCAACCAGGCCCCATTCCACAGAATGCTTGTGCTGCAGAAACTGCAGGTGAGAGGGCAAAGAAGGCCCTGGATAGCAAAGCAAGGTGTCCAGACTCAGGAATTTTAAAAATCGTAATAAGGTAGGAGGGCTGAGAGGCTGAGATGCTTGACTCTCACCTTTACTTTAACTGTAGATGTCATATGAGATCCTTTTTACTTGAAAGTCAAAGAAAATTAATTTCAAGTAAGTGTGACGTCATTAAAATGTAAGTTTACATGTTACCATGCAGAGCAGGAATTAAGGAACAGTCTCTTCCCAGGGAGCCAGCTGACACGTTCACAAAGGAGACAAGCTTAGCAAGGGCTCCTGGGTTATTGTGTGGGCTCCACTTGCTGGCTCCATTTCCTTTCTCCAGCTTCCCTCCCTGTCAGGCTCTCTTGGTTCCCGTCTTTCCTGTGGGACACGGTATTCTGTGTCCTGGTGAGAGCCAGAAAAAGCCAAGTCAGGCTCAGTTACCAAATTGCATTAGGCCATGCCAGGCTCAGTCCTGCTTGCTTTTCAGAGTTAATCCCAAATGTCAAAGCTCTCTGCCTCCCGCCCAAAGCTTATAGAACATTTCGCTGTAAAGGCTGCTGGGTAAGGTGTATGATTTCTGCTTGCACATCTTCCCCTCCAGCCTCTTACAGAGGCTAGCTGGTCTCACTTTTCTAGGCAAAGAATAAAATGGAGATGGGCGAATATGACTTTTGCTAGACAAGAAGTTCAAGGTGCTCTGGTTCCTCTGTCTCAGGGTTGTCTAAGGGTTTGGTAACTTTGGGAAGGTGTCCAACAAGTCAGAGGCATATGTCCATCGAGGACATGAGACTTCACCTACCCTCCATGCTTCACGGCTTGAAGCCAGCTTGTTGGCCCTTGGCTGTCAGGGAGAATGTATCCTAGCCTCTGCCACAAACGATGTGCTCTGAAGAGAAAATCACATAGCTGGAAATGAGGACAGCTGTGGTTAGTATGTGACCCCTCTGAGTTGATTCCTCTTGGGGAGAAGCATCGTGAAGCTTCTTAGGGTCTTTAGTGCCTGTGAATCTCACATTTATTATTGTGATATTTTTATATTGTGGTTGGTATGTGACCCCTGAAATTCCATGACAGTAGGAAAAATCTTACTAGCAGTCAATTACAGATTGACAGATGGATAGGCAGACAGAATATAGGACACAGGTAAGCTGCATGGTCTCACCTATATAATAGAGGATGAATGCATGGATATGTGGATAGATGACAGAATGACTAGCTAGAGGTCTCGAATGTATAGTACAGGTCATAAGAATTCTGTGCACAGGGGCTGGGGTGTAGCTCAGGGGTAGAGCATGTGCTTAGCATGCAGGCTGCCCTGCATTCAATCTCCAGCACCACAAAAAAAAAAATTCAGACTTAGGACAGGAGGAACTCCATGGCTAGACAGGATTTCACAAAGGAAGGAGCCTAGAAATGTACTTTGAAGAATGGCTTATAGCAAAAAGGATAAAAGCTTTCCAGATGAAAGGAACTGTGTTAGCAAATACATGGAGAAAGGAACAAATAACTGGAAATGACCTCAGAAATTCTGATTATAGCCTTATAGAGTAAGAAGGAAACCATGCACTTTACACAATAGGATCTCAGTGGAATGTTCTAAAACAAGACCCATTTCTCTGTTCACTTTATGCCACACATTACACTATGTGCCTGAGTGATTCATTTCAGTGAATCCTTGCAGTAGCTTTACATGGTGCCTATAAATAATGCCCTTTAAGGAGGAAAAAGTAATCAACATTTTTTAGCAATTATGTCAGACACAGAAAAAAAGAAAGACTTGATGTGCATTATCTCATTTAATCCAAGTAACAGTCAGTTAAGAAGTCCTATTTCTATGGCATTAACTACAGAGATTTTATGTTCTTTTAAATAATAAAATGAATACATGGCAAAGCTATGTTTAAAGTCCAGATGTGTATGATCCAAAAAGCCAGTCAAGATCTCCTTTGTGAGAGCACTGGAAAATAAGTTTGGGAAATTAAGCTGGAATTTTCCTTAAGTTTTAAAATTGAATGGCTGGAGGAATTAATTTTTAAGAACCCATAGAAATTTTAAAAAGAGCAGTTGTGAGAACTAATGTTACTTTGTGAAGATCAACCAATGTTCAGAGCAAATTGTGAATCCAAGAAACAGGAGGGAGGGAGGGAAGTATGCAGGAGATGATCACAACAGCAGAGATGCCAATGGTGGTGGGGGCACAGGGCAGGGAGAAAGAAAAAAGAAAAATATGATAAAGAACTGTACCAAAAATTACTGAGACACTTAATGGCCAATGTGAAGTAGTTCCAGCTCTGAGTAACTGAGAAAATGATGCCACCACTGATAGAAATTGAAATAACCTGAAGAGATTACTTAAAAGGGAATTAGTTTATTATTCCCTACTAAAGAATCTGTAAGTCCTGGTTTCAAACTGCTTAAAATTGAGCAGAAATGGATATGTTTGCATTGGATCTAATCTAAGAATGGTCAATTTCTGATATTATTGTATCCAAGAATGATATATTTGCTATAATTCTTATGCATGCTGAATGCTTAATTAGAACAATGCATCTGTGTATTGTTATAATTATTAACACATCGTATTAATGAATTAATTACCATGTAATTTTCAAAAAAGAAATAGAAGACAGAATAATTCACTTATGCTTTAAATTTAGAATGACTCTTCCATCTTTAATGTCCTTACCCTAACATTCAAATGTAAAATTCTTTTTTTTTATACATTTCCCTATTCCTACCATCAGCTAGGAATCATTACTTAGACTTTTTCCAGACAATATTCTGAGCTTTTTATCTGCTCTTACTTATCCTTATTCTGGAAAAAACGTAGGTCCAAAAGAAAAAGATCATGCAATCCCCTCAACTTCCCAAATAAATGTGGACAACTGGGAACTGGCCATATAGTGCTTTGTTGATGTCCCAACACACTTTAAAATTTCTCCCTAAAGTTTCTTTTCAACATATTATGACAGCAATACTGAACTACTTCTGAAATGGCAATAAAGAATACCTACTCCTTGTGTCAGGAAATGTCAGGTCGAGTCCTTCAAATCCTCTCATCCTTAGTTAACTGGAATCATATGCATAAAAATTCAAACAGCCCCATACATCTCAAAATACAATAAACATATTTGCCACTATTCGTATTTCTAATACTACAGTACAAATTAAAAAAAAAAAGGAGGCTAAACTTCAATTGGCAAGCCTCCATCTTACTATTCAGTAATATTTCTACATTGGTAGTAACTGGATTCAGTAACAGCAGTAGGGAAAAGGGAATTTACAAGAACTGGAAATGAGAAAATTTACCACAGACAGAGGCACAGAATGCTACAATCAAGACTTCCTTGGCAACTTTAGGTGCCACCATGTAGAAACCATTTATTGGTGTGACCTTTGGTTTATTGTACAAAGGCTTATATGGTTAGAGGGAACCACAGGATTCAGACTTGCAGAAATGAAAAATGCATAGTAATGAAGCTCCTTCTGTGTTCAAATGGTCATTAGCTAACTATATACTTAGCTAGGTGAGGCTGTAGGCATATTACAAATCAATGATAGAAAGCAAAGTCAAAGGCACTTCCCTTATCCCAAAAACAGTGCATAAAGGTGTATATTTTGAAGACAGGAAGTGACAATCATGGGAAATTCATGGGAGGGATCTCGGAAAGGCAGCTTAAAGGCCCAGAAGCCATAGGGAGTGCACGATTTCATAAATACTGAAAAAGAATCATTGCAAGTCCCCTACTGAGACCATTATAATGTGTCAGAACTCTGGAAATTTGAGGAAAGTGATTTAACGCCTGGGATGGTAACTGCCAAGAACAAGTATGTCACAATTTCTCACAGGAGCAGGGAAACCATCACAAAGCCAATCGAAAGCCTGCAAACCGTGCACTGGCCCAGGCCAAATCCAAGTAGCATTTCTGGGGAAGCCACTGAGGCAGTGCTCAGAGGGAATCACTCACCTTGCCAAAGGTTGCTACTGAGGAGGGAGCCCCAAGCCTCCATTTGGGCTTGGCTTCATAGTGGCTTGGTACACAGTCGCTTACAAACTCTGGTGGCCATTATAACTCACAAGCAATAAAGGGCATACACACAAAAAGAAATGATAATTCTAGTTCACTGTCTGCAAATATCAAAGCAATTACCCACTGGTGAAGCCCACCTAGCACTTACTCCTAAGCATCTCATGAACATGTTCAGAGCGCAGTCTTCTTTGGGAAGCTGCATGTCCCCAGACTCACGGGGTCCCCTGCTTGGGCAGAGGTGAAGTTCGATGCAGTTCTTTGTATTTCTTAGGTGGTTTCATATAATAAGACCAGTCAGCCTTTAATAGTCTTTGAATTCTGTCCAACCATCTCCACTAACAAACAGAGCCTATGTGTGGAATCCATTCAGCCTCATTTTGCCTGCCTATGAAGGAGGACACAGTAGAAAATAGACTATAGAGATTTTCTTTTAAATGCCATCTTCCTGTGATCTAGAGTAGCAATCTGAATTTTCAATATCTCTCATTATACTGATATTCCCAGCAACTTTCTGGTTCCGTCGTAGAGCATCACTGATATTTTCCAGGCAGCATTTTTCTCCATATTGTTTTAGACACCGTGCCATTATAATCACTTGCAATTGACCAGTAATTGTTGCAGAAGCAGGCCTCCCTCTGCCAGTGCCACCCAGTTGCTGGACTACACCCAGCTGAGTGCGGTAAGTTCCAGAATCCAATCAAAGCGAAGCCCCATCAGTATCCAGGTTTCTCATTATGAAGTTGAGCCAACACTTGCTTCCATGCAATCCCTCCCTCCTACAGGGCACACACAAAGGCACTCCGTTTTAGCTGTGGCTAAGGTCTCTGCAATGCCTCCGTAGGAAAACTCAAATGGATACTCAGCCATGGTCATTAATTCATGTTCACAGATCTTGTTTTTGCAATTGGCTTTGTAACTGCTATGGACATGAGCGTCCATATCCCACCAGGAAAAAGGGAATGAAGACATTTTCTTTGAGGAATATGAGAGTAGTCTTAACTCAAGAAAATAAAGCTAAAGTGTATCTTACAGACTTTGTAAAGTAAGAAGGAAAGATACTTCTGTGTTCATTCTATTCAGTTTACGATTATATTAGAATCACACATAGAAAGTGCAGACATACAAACATGTACTAATTAAGCCTCAATAATTTCCCTAGATTCTGAGCTACTCAGTAATGAGAACATGGAGAAACAGGAACAGAAAGGAACTTATTAATGGGGCACTCTTTGCCAAATAACCTGCTATAGGTAAAATGGCACTGATAAGACAAATACCTTCGTCATGTGAGGCTTTGACACAGTTCATGTTCAATATAGCTTTGCTTCCTGATATACCCTCCCACCCCAACTATTAATAATGATGGTGATAATAATTTGCATTTATTTACTGCTTTTGAGAAAAAAAAAACAAGTATGCATTCACAATTTAGCATATGATATTTAGCTTTCCAAAATTTACGAAATTCTTGAAGATTTTTTAAATTATAACATAAGCTCCCTCCGACACTCAGTCTTGGCTAATACCTCAGAGCACATGTTTACTAGCACTGAGACCTCAGCCTATTTTATACACTCTTATCTTGGGCATGGGGACTCCATACATCCCTAAGAATGATGACAGCTGAAAAAATCATTACAAAGATGCAAGTCTTTGAGGGATAATTTATAGTTCATTTTTTTCCAATAAAAAATACCAGCATTTTTCAGCAAGTGGACTGAATGTGGATGAGTGTTGGGCTGAGTGCTGATAAAGGAGAAGTTGCAGCCTGCTGGCTGAGGATGCATCCTATGTACCTGGTGGCAGTGGCTCCCTAGGTACTCCAGTCATCCACACTTGGGGGTGGTGCTGCTCATTAAGCAGAACTTCTATACCCATATTTCCTTTCTTCTCTAATGTCACCTTGTGTGCCCTAACAATTCATTTATTTCAGTTCACTTTATATTTTGCTATTAATTTTACTTTCTTTCACAAGTATAATCCGATGGCTAGAAAAACAAAAACAAAAAACCAACAGGTTCTTTTTTAGAGGAATGATGATACGTGTGAGCTTATCAGAGTTTCTGTGTGCATGGTTTTGTACACTAATTTCTCTGTGTGCCTATGTTTTGTGTATGAGTCTCTGTGTTTGTGTGTCCATTTCTGTGTGCATTTTTTGGTGTGTTTCTACATGCATTTCTCTGTGTGTGCCCTTGTTTGCATGTTTTTCTGTGTGTTTGCAGCTGTGAGTTTCTGTGCACATTACTTCCATGTGTGCTTCTGTGCCATGGGAAGGGTATATGAGTACACAACATGACAGGGTCTTCTCCAAGTATGTTCCCTGTTTAGAAAATCCCAAACTCTATAAGGAAACCAAACCAAGAAGTGTTTAATTTAAACCTTATTTCCATTAATACTGCCCCAGAAGCTTAAAAGGGTTCAAAATATCATTTCTTCTACTTCTCTATATTAAAAAACATGAACTCCTATTCTCTCCTTGTTGGTAGTAAGTTTGCTAGTGAATGTTTGTATCACACTATAGAGTGCAACAGTAGGCTGCACAAGTTCTTTGTCTTGTATGTTTACATGTTTTATAAATGACTGAGTGTAACAGAGCCCTGATCATCTCAAGATTCTTACTGAACAATGAGCAGCAGGCATTAAAAATCATCTTAAAGTACACATTTGCCCTAGGATCCAGACCGAATTTTATTCCATTTTCTTTATGTGTCTTGTAGATTAATATTTCCTTTATGTTAATAGGCAAGTTTATTATTCTTGTTATCTTCATTTAATGTCCTAAGGAACCAGGTGAGACAATTTTGTGAGTTTAACGATCACTGATATAAAGTACACATGAGGGTCACTCAGGACATGCCATCCCTTTCGAGGCATTTTGCCAAAAGAGCTTGGAGTTAATTAATTAATACTAGGAAAATCCCCTGCCAGTTCCAGCTTTGAGAGATAAAAAAAAAAAACCTTCTCTCTCTATATCTACCTATGCATCTACGTATCTATCTATCAAATATCAGTCGTCTGGGCTGTAGGCCAATACACGTCTATGTCCCTTTTCAAAGAGCAGCAATTCATTATATGGAGTGTGTGTGTGTGTGTGTGTGTGTGTGTGTGTACGCATCTGTGTGTGTCTTTGTGCACATACCTTTTATATATTTTTACATGGATGGCCCAGTAACTTTTTAATACATATCCACAACATTCTCTAAGATAAATCAAGTTACTTTGATAGCTATGTTGGAGTTTATGGTCATACAGCCTCTGTGGATTATGATGTCACATCAACACATACAGATGACCTATCTGGGCACCACCTGGTAAGTACCACCTGTTACTTACCACCTGGTAAGTAACAATGGGGTGAGCAGGACCACGTGCAGCCCAACTTCGTATGAACACTGCCTGGGCAACGGGCAGAGAACTGGAGAGGATAAAATGGTTAAGGGTCCTTGTCTACTTCTATAAACGATTTTTGTATGTAAATCTTAGTACGCAGGAAAAAGAAAAAAGCAGCAGAAATCAAGATGGATTGAGTAAGAGGTAGGGTGAGAAAGAAGACAGCCCCAGAGACAGAGGGATCGAGAGAGAGACAGACAGGGAGAGGGCAGAGGAACCAGGGAGGGGTGAGAAGGCAAACAGTTCCTGCTTAACTCCTCTGTCTGACTGGCTGCTTCAAGAGAACTGTTTCCCTGGCTGCAGTTGCTGTGCAACTGTTTCCAGCAATTAACTGACTTTATTTACTTTATCTGTTCCTCTCCCTCCATTAACTTCTTGTTTGCCAAGCCTTCTGAGAAGCCACAACCTTGGCTGGGGGAGGTAAGTTCATACTAACACACCATATAGCCTTGTCAACTGCATCCAACTGAAGTCTTGAAATTTATGCAAATGCCCATATGTATTCATATTTCTTAAGTATTCACATTTATAGGGTTATGTTTATTTGTAATATTTATACTATATACAGTATATTGTATAATAACCTACACGCATTATACACACCTACACACATACACATGACCAAGTAGCCAGACATTAATTTCTCTGTCTTTATTTCTGCAATGAGAAATAAAGACAGAGAAATCTCAGGACTGACTGGCAGTTTCAGGTGTGACGTTTCTGTCTAGATATATAATAAAATCCAGCGAAAGGACCTCCCAAATCTTAGCTACAGAGTAAATTTAGTGAGACAAGGATGCAACACATGGTTGCAATTCCTGGAATCTCCGGCCAAATGGTTTAACAGGTCCTTTGTGGAAGACAAGTGTGGGTGTTGAAGTGCAAAGCTACTGGGAGGCACACATTCAGGGTCATAATTTTATGCAGTCGGGGAGCAGCTGGCTTAAGGTAGTTGTCTCAATGATCTGTAACAGTCACCACAGCCAAAACTGCTTCTATTTAGCAAGCACTGAAAATATTTTGGAGGGTGGAGAGAAGGAGAAACTCTTCTTAACACAGTCTAACATTAGCACCACCAAAAAGTTAACAATTAAAAAAATCTATGTTAAAAAGCATATGCATATGTATGACTTTAGTGTGTGTATATATAAATAAAACAAATATATATGACAAATATAACCAAGTGAATTTGTTTTCAATTGTAAAGTACATCCACTTATTGTTGCTTGTTATATATTAAATATTTTCAAGATTATGTTACACAATCTACCAGAAATCAAAATCAATTTTGGAGAAATACTGTATCTACTGGGGCAGAATTGTTTTCTCCTGTGGTGCTGGAGACCAAGCCTAGGTCCTTGCACATGTTAGGCAAATGCTCAACCACTGAGCTACACCTGCAGCCATGGGAAGAAATAGTCCATTGATCTTAATTTTTGAGCATGATCCCACTTATACTGTCTTGATGTATCTTTTTTCATTTCTACGATCACAAAATTCTCTCTAAGAAACATTTTGAAATCCCTAAACCTTGCTCAGGGCTTCTTTTTACATTGAATTTAAGAGAAGAAAAAAATTCTTATGACAAAAGCATATTTATTGAGTCCCAGAAATCATTCATTCTTACTGCTTCTAAAAGGCATAGTAAAGACACTACTTCCACTACACCAGGGGATATCCAATAGGACTAATGGTTTGAGCTAAATTTCAGCAGGCTGTGCCTATGCACCAGGCACCTAGAACTAATCTTTCGAAAACCCTAAAGCAGCCTTATTATTGTTAAGACTTGTGTTTTGCAAATGAAGGAGCAGGTTCATGGCTAGGTTAGATAATTTACCCCAAACAACAGAACAACCAAGCAGAATTCAGGCCCAGGTCCGTCTGAGTCTAAACCCCAACTTCTCCTCCATCCATCTCATTTCTACCTGCTCAGGCCAGAGGAGAGAATCAACTTTGCTTTGAGTCACTGATGTACTAGATAAAGTGAAATATGTATTTGAAGTACTAAAGAAGAAACTCTTCTTCCTAAATGTTTCTCAATAACAAGTTTTCTGTGTTTTCTTTATAATTCTACCAGAGTAAGACTTGCATAGCATTTTCCATGAAGAAAGAGAAAAAAAAAAAAGTTAAATAGAAAAGACAAATGGCTAAGAGGACACCACTGAGAATTCTTCAAAGAAAGCTACAAGCTCAGCGGGGGCGCCTATATTTAGCCAATTAGTCAGACACATTTCTTACCTAGGAAGCCACCGGGCTCAATGATCGGCTTGTGATTTCCGCTGAAAGGAGACAGGAGAAGATGATTTGAAAGAAAAGAACTCTGAGAACAATATGATTCTTGAAAAGAGCCAAGTGCAGAAAAAGACAATGCCAAAGTAAAGTCAGTGAAAAAAATTCAGGGAATGAGGAGGAGAAAAAGGAAACCTGAGTTTAGGAAAAGATAAAAAGAAACATGCTCTTCTGTGTTTTTTCTTTACATTTAATAAACTTTGAGACTGTGTTCCACTTTCTCAAAAGCCACTGGGTGCAATGTGTTAATCTTTGAGTTTCAGCAAAAGGTGAGTCCCTCATTACTCAAACTTGGCCACACTAACATAGTATCTTGTTTCTACAATTATTGATTATTAATGACTCCATCAGTAGATAGCTTTTATCAGAACAAACAGAAAAGTATCTGCAAGGCCTTAGAGAAAGCCAAGAGGCCACACTTTGGAAACAGAGTTGTTGCTGGCGGTCACATCAGTCCCATCCCAGGGAGACTTTTGCTAGCCCACAGCCACACACAGATGGATGGCCAACACGAGACAATCAAGGTAAAGTATGAACACAGGACTACTGCACATCTAAAATTTGTCTTCTAGTCTCTGTGGGATATTTGATGCCACAAAATACTTAATTAGATGAAATCATTTGAATCCCTCTCCCATACTTTAGTCAACAGTATTAAGCTTATCTCTACCTGCTTCTATCATTCTCTGACTTAAAAATGCATAAATAAATAAATTTTCATTACAAAAACACACTTGGCAAGCTTGTTTTCTAGTTCTCTGTATCAATTGCTACGTTTTAAAATATGAAGGAAAATATTATTTCATCTGATTTACATTTTTATTCACAAAGTGAAGTTTTGGCCACAAAGGAAAGTATCCAAATGTAGTACTTTGGTGGAGCAGGGGGGTGCTGGGGATCGAACTCAGGGCCTTGTACTTGCTAGGCAAGCACACTACAATTTGACCTAAGTCCTCAACCCCTAGAACTTAATTTTAAAAGTTCATATAGCATAGAAATCCAGATCACGCAATCATAACAAGGAAGAATTTAAATGTAGGCAATGATATACAGACAGATATTAAATTTGGATTTGGTTTCTCTTTCCTGCTCTATGGGACATTTTTCTACAAAAACACATCTTGCCTCATTTCAAGGATCTGTTTAAAAATGATTCCAAGGATGGAGGCTTAGAAGGACCGTGGGGCTTTTTGTGCTCTCTGTTCAAAAACCAAACTCAATATTATGCCTTCCAAAGGGAGCTGTGAGAAAACATGTTTTCCCTAGGCTTACTCTGTATTTTCCCTCTGTTGTTTGTTATGGTTCCAAGGTTTGGATCAAACCAACTCACCTGCTCTCCAGCCCTGTTTCCCTTGGCAGTCAGGACATGACCCAACTCTCTCACCTACCACACTCTCCCCTTCCCAGGCCCTAGCACTCCAGGGCTCTGTCTGAGCTCCCTCCACCCATCTCTTATTCCTGCCACCATTTCTTTTTCTCTCAGAAATTATAGCAAATTAAAATATTGCCACAATGTGTTGGGAAGATGTAAAATTGCAGTATTTGGAAGAAGCATCTTGAGAATTGAATTGGCAATCTCAAATTTCTATTTTTTTTTGCCTTAACCCTATAGAATTTTATATCTAAAATTCTACCATATTTCCTTAATTCTTTTCTTTACTAAATGATAAATATCAGCTATACGGTATCTCCTGGACATCTCTTCATTGTCTAAAATGAATCCTAAGTTAATTACATCCAAAACCAAACGCCTTCTATCTGAAACAAAGTAATTTTTTTTTAAAGTTCTTTCCCGAGGTTCTAGTTCTAAAGAATGCATAACCTCCCTGAGCCCAGGAATCTTCCACGACAGTACTCTCTCTCTCATTTGCCTCTGCCAATCCATCTGCAATCTGGGATTTGGCTGACATAAATTCCTAAACCATGCTGCAATCTTGCCACTCCTGCTTCACCATCTCCAAAACCCAAGGAAATGCTAGCTCTTACGGGGACTTGGAACTGTTCTCTTGACTGCCCTATATTGTGCTATTTCTCTGATCCACTCTCCACACTGCAGCCAATCAGGTGCTCTCTGTTAGCACAAACCCCATCCTCTGACCCCAGACTTACCTCCTTCCCACCCCTCCCATTCTTGATAGAACATAGACAACCATTGTGACACGGCGGGTCATGCTGTTAGGCCCCACCATCCCTGCCCCTAGTCTTCCATCATCATCTGGTTCCTGCAGCCAACCGCTTCTGTTCTTGCTAATAAGCACTCTTCTCTACCCTCTTCACCTAGTTAACGCCTGTCTCCAGAGTCAACAATAAACAGTAATGCAGTACATGATTTATTAAGGTAACCTCTGCTTTTTGGATTATTCAGGTGAAAACACAATTCGCAGAGCCATTTCAGGAGCCAGCTGAAGTTTCTGTTCTTCCAAAGTAAGAAAGAAAAGAAGACGAAAGGTAACCAGCTGGATAAGAACAAGAGTATCAGCATTAGCTTGGGATAAGAGTCAGAAAAGCCTCGGGATTGGTCTCCTGCATCCAGGGTGGGTGGATGACATGGGAGCAGGTAGAGCCACTGAAATCTCTTTTTCCAGCTTGTCAAAGATGTATATAGACCCATCATGAAAGAAAGTAGATGGACATTGGGATGTGAAAAAGAAACCTCACTTTTGTCAATTAAAAATAATTGTTAAAAAAAAAAAAGAAACTAGTTTCTGACATATGAAGACGATGTATGTGAATGATGGATCTAAGCCTGCTGGAGTCACTGTGAACTCAATATGCTTGTTAAGAATGCATAAAATATTTTCTGCTCTAAAAATAATAGAAATGCCTTATACTTCCATTTTGTATGATTCTGAAATCAAAGTAATGCAACCAGTTTATAACAAGTCAACTGGCATTCCCAGAACAACATAGGTTTTTCATGTGCCCACACCACTAGAATATAGGAAAATCATTTTCAGAAATTCTTTTATTCCAAATCTTTCATGAACCAAGGAAAGATGTTTGTTTTTTCAAAAGGTTGCTTAATGATCATTCTTTCTGACATTACATGATGGAAAGTCAACAATGTGACATTTGCCATAAGAAAAACAGAAAGCCCGGGCTGAGAAACACAATAAGGCTGCCATCCCAGCAGCCAGGAAGTCTGCAATGATTTTTCGGTGCAATTTGTTTCCCTGAGTCTGGCAAAGGTTTTGGCTTCAGTCTCATGTTCTTTGATTATTATTATGCCTGTCTACTCGTGGAAACTGCAAGTACTCGCTCTGTCTTCCCACCCTGGAAGAGTAAAAAGAAGAAATGAGCCAAAATGGCTTTGAAGACAGGTTTAAAAGAAAACAATCCTATTATTAACTCGACACTCAGAAAGGAGATTTATCTATACAATCCTGCTTTCTAGGTAGTTGATTATTTATTTTACCCTATATGAACAGGGCAAAGCCTTCAATAAACAGTGTGAAAGAGGAGGGGCTAAACCATTCATTCTCTTGGAAATAATTTGATCAGGCCAAGCGACCAGCCACCTTATCACTGACAAGTGGGCATTTCCCAGAGTACCACCGTGTTGCAGTTTGGATCTGAAAGGCCCCCTAAAAGCTTTTATGTTTAAGGCTTCATCCCCCAGCAGCAGTGTTCAGAGGTAGGGCTTTCAGGGGTGACAGGCTCATGAGGGCTCTGACTTCATCAATGGGTCGATCCCTTAATGGACTCATAACATAATGGCCTATTGGGAAGTGGTAGAATCTTTGGAAGGCTGGACCTAGTTGGAGGAAGTGGGTCACTGGGGTGTGCCATTGAAGGGTACATATTGCCCCTGACCAGCCATCTTTCTGGCCACCACGAGTAAGCAGCTTTGCTCTACCACACTTGCCTTGATGTTTTGCCTTACCTGGGCCCAGGAACAAGGGAGCCCAGTGAGTACAGACTGAAACTTCTGAAACCATGAGCCAAAACAAACCTTTCTTCCTTTAAGTTGATTGCCCTTGGGTATTTTGTCACAGTAGTGAAAATCTGACTAACGCACAAAGCTTCTCCATTTATAGTGACCCTCTCATGAAGCCACATCACAGGGCGGTATGACCTTGGGTGCAACAGATGTACATAACTTGCTTCACTGTGCAGTGGTCTTTGAATAATGACCACGTGAGGAAGTGTAACTAAATTCAGCCTACCTGATTCTTCTTCTGTTGCCTACATTTTAAGACAAATTGACTTAAAACTCTATTCTGTGCTCTTCATATTTGGTGATGGTAGCTATAAGAGTAAGCCTATCGGGATGAACTGGATGGCATCATTTAAAAGAAAATATTATTCTCAGGGTGAACTCTTTTAAAATGTAGGGAATATAGCTACATCTATTTCAAGGAATTTTAATTTTTAATTGTATATCTTTTGGTGATTCCTAATGCACAACTAAAACACATAACTTCTACTTAAAATATTTTATGAATTAGTCAAACATAGTAACAGCCAGGGGAAAAAAGTTGTTTCACTGAGCTCCATTAATAAAAATATTTTTTATAAAATTAGTTTAGAAAATAATTCATTTGTACATTTCTATTGCTACATAATAGACTACCATAATTGTTGCTACTTATAACAACACATACTTATTGGTTGATGGTTTTTAGGTCAGAAGTTCATGTACAGGATGCCTGGGTTCTCCACTTAGGGTCTTACAAGTCTGAAATCAAAATGTTGAGGATTCAGGCTTATTGGGGCTCGGGACATCTTTCAACCTCTTCTAGGTCGTGACAGGATTCAGATCCCTGTGGCTATAGGACTGAGGCCCTATTCACTTCTGGCTCACAGTTGGGCAGCTCCCACTTCTCAGAGGCCATTCTCTATCTTCCATCTTCCACCTTCCAAGTTAGCAACAGGTAATCCCTCTCACACTGACTCCTTCTCCTGCCTTGAGTCTATGACAGTCTCTTCCTCTGGCCTCTCGGCCCAGATATAAGGGCCACATGGAACGAGAACAGGCCATCTTTTGACACCAACCGTGCTGAACAACAAAACTAAATCGTGGAAGTCAAATCTATGTTATTCAGTCCCAGGGATCACACAGGATATGTAGAGCAGGAGCTACAGATTTTTGAGAGGGCAAGCTTCAGGGTCTTGCCTGTACACAAAGTTTTGCATTTTTTAGGAACCCCCAGTTTCTCAGACTTTGCTATTGACTTTTCCCAAGGCATTTGCCTGGGGCACAGTGCAGTGTGGGAGACATCATGGCTGAGGTCTGTGGTCTGAATTACAATAGCAGCTCACTCACTTTTTCATCTCCATCACTTTACATCCTGCTGGCTCAAGGCCCTCCCAGGGCCACTTGCTCCCAGCCACATGGAGAAGGCTCCTAAGGCTACTGCTCTGAGCTGTCACCTCTCCCTGCGTCACCTCTTCATTAGTTCTATTTTGGTTGCTTGGATGTTACTCATTTTCGTGGATCTTTTGACACCTTTAATTGCTCTTCTCTTCCCACGCCTATTAAGTTTTCTCACCCTTTGATATTGGCATTAAGAACATTTTAAATAATTTGCCAAATAATGTTTTACCACTGCTGTTTTCTGTAAGTTATGTTGCTTTGCCTTTACCCTGAATTAATTTTGCTGAAGAGTGTTAAGTAGCATGGAGTGGGGTTATTTTACACACAGAATCGTAGGGCTCCTTAGAACCAAAGTCTTCTTTTTTATGCCTTTTAATTCAAAGTATAGGCAACCAAAAATTGCAAATTTGCTTTGGAACTCAAAAATTGATTTGTAAAAACAATTTCATCTTTTGGCACCCAGCCAGTATACGCCTATCCAACTAGATTCTGAATACTAGCTCAAAGATAAAGTCATAACATTTTTCCAACAATGAAATTGTTTCCAACTCATCAAAAAGCTAAAGATACAACTATTGCCATAGATATCAGAAGGACAGTTCTGCCAATCCTGCCAGGTCTCCTAGGTGTGTTTCTGAGGGGGACCAAAGCCTGGGTTTGCCTCTGATTCACAGGAATTCACAGGGAAATCCTCACTCCTCCCTTTCATCCTCATGCCAGGAGCATGGTTCTGTACTGGGAAAGCAGAGACAAGATGTGGCTCTATGACCACGTGCACAGAGTAGAGAAGGATCACATTTGTATGTTCCACAAAATCTACTCACAATGCTTTCATCAAGTGTCTATGATCAGGACGAGATTTCACTAACTCTCCACTAACACCAGCTGCTCCAGCACCTAGTCCTTCCTCGCTTCATCACCTGTCCTCTTCCCACCCACCCCACACGACTTTCTGAAGAGATGGTCTAGTGTTTTCTACACCAGGCTGTGGCATATCCTTGGCTTCTTTCCAAGGTACAACTTCAGATCTGTCTCCCTGTTGTCACTGAACTCATCTCAGTTGTGTGGTGAGAAAAGAACAAAACTGTGACATGCACTGAAGCAAACCTCAAAAGCAGTGGGAAGGGGGAAGCCTGAGAAATACCTCAGGAAGGAACTGAGAAACAGGGTTTCCATGCCTTCCTGCTAGGCTTAAGACAGACACACTGAAGACGCAAGATTTTCCAAAGTTCTGTAGTCACAAGATAAAAATATAGGAGTGGATCAGACTGGCAGTTATTCTGAATCATGCCAAATGCAAAGAAAACAGATCCTCCTAACTGCCCTAACCAACCTAACTTCACCTTATAGCTCATGTAACCAAGGGGACGCTTCCCAGGATATTGTAGATTTATGCACAAATTTATTGCAATCCATTCCTCACCCCACAAAAAAGTGGTTTTTATTTTTCTACTTTGGACACCTCAAAACCAAACACAGAGATAATTCAAAGCCTTTCCATCTGGCAAATCATTAGGATGACATGGTCACTATGAGTTGAAAAGGATACAGCTAACGAGGTTCAACTTTTTAAGAAAATGAAGGAAAGAATCTTGAAAATGTCTAAAATCTATTTAAAATTTTGAGAACTTTTTTTCACCTACTTGTGCTACATGGAATAATAGTCTCCTAGAGGGGTCCACATTCTAATCCCTGGGGCCTATGACTATATCACTTAACATGTGTATTGGTCAGCTGGGACAAAATATGTGACATACACAGCTCTAAGGAAGAAAGATTTATTTTGGCTCATGGCTTCAGAGGCTTCAGTCCATGAGCTCATCAGTGGGTTAGTCCATTCATGAGGTTAGTTAGCACATCTATTTCTAATCACCTCCAAAAGCCCCACCTCTGAACACACGAGCCTTTTGTGGGACGTTTTTGATCCAAAAAATGACATGGCAAAAGGTAATTAGGGTTTGCAGATGGAATTAAAGTTGATAATAAACTGTCCTTGAAGCAAGAAGGTTATTCTGGATTATCCAAGTAGGCCCAGTGTCATCTCAGGGACACTATGTGAGAAAAAGAGAGAGGCAGAGAGGAAACCAGAATAATGAGACGTAGAGAGACTCCTCCCACCCATGGCTGGCTTTGAAGACAGAGGAGGGGGCTAGGAGCCAAGCATGTAGGAAGTCTCTAGAAGCTGGAAGGGCAAGACGGCAGAGCCTATGAGTCTACCGGAAGGGATGGGAGCCTGCCAATTCCTTCAGTTTAGCCTGATAAGACTTGTGTCAGGCTTCCAACCTCCAGAACTATAAGAAACAAATTTGTATTGTTTTAAACCCCTAAGTTAGTGGTAATTTATAATGTAGCATTTGAAAACTAATACAGCATTTAACACATCTTTACTAACCAGTTCCTGAGAAGGAATATTTTAATTGACACATCTGAATGAGTACTAAGAATATGGCCTTTCTTTAAGGCCCAAATGATTTATAGTAGTAACCATTAGGTTCACACAGTCACACCACTGGTCAACTGTGCTCCAGGAGAGGGCTATGTTCCTATCTGTAATTCTTGATCCTTCCTAACTGAAATTCTCCAGGGACCCTGGAGAATAGTGAAGCCACTTGTTATATGTGCCAAAGGCTTTGCGGTGGTGGATTCCAGACAAGAATCTAGGATTTTTGTTTTACATTCTATTCTCCAGAATTCTTTATGGAAGAACAAATATGTTTTCTACCTCAGGTAAATCCCAAGAACAAAATGCAGTACAGCCACAGACAATCCTCTATCAATTTATATAACCAGTTTTAGAATTTATGCAGTATTTGGACATTTGTCCAGATTTTTGATTATTCCTAAAAGTCTGTGGTCAGAATTTTGCTATAAATAAGAAATCAGCCTCGGTTGATCTCCCTCAGATACATTTTGATAGACTGTTTAGATTTATCTGGCTCTTCTCACCCATTGCCACAGTTCCACAGACAAGATCCGGGTTTGACAGTCAGATCCCTCAGCCCCAGTACAGCCCAGAGCTGTGCTGCCAGACTCCAAGTGGCCCTTCCCCTGCAGGCTATCAGCTCTGCCCCTGCCTGGCCCAGAGGAGGGTACCAGTAGTGAGGCAGGGTTCCCTAATGGGCTGCAAAAAAGTATCTACCCCTCTTTCATTTAAAGAAACAGCTTTCCAAAGAACATGCCCCTTAGAAATCTGTTGTATTGGGAGGTCCAAATTTTAGCTATACAGAAAGAATAAGTTCAAGAGATCTATTGTACATGATGGTGACAAGTTAATAATAATATATTGTCTACTTGACAATTGCTAAGAGAACAGTTTCTAAGTGTTCTTACCAACCACACACAAAAAAGAAGTATGTGAAGCCATGCATATGCTAAATAGCTCAATTTAGCCATTCTACAGTGTATACATATGTCAACACATCATGTTTTACACCATAAACATACAATTTATCTTTGTTTTGATTAAAAATATGTTCTATTCAATGCTGTTGGGGATGTGGAGAAAAGGGAACTCTCATTCATTTTTAGTGAGACTATAAATTAGTATAGCCACTATGGAACATAGTATGGCAGTTCCTTAAAAAAATAAAAAAGAAACTATCAATATGACCAAAGGAAATGAAATCAGTATGTCAAAGAGATATCTGCACACCCATGTTTATTGCAGCATTACTCACAATAGCCAAGACATGGAATCAACTGAGGTGTCCATCAATGAATGACTAGACAAAGATACTGGTTTATATACACGATGGAATATTATCCAGCCATAAAAAGAATAAAATCCTATCATCTGCAGCAAAATGAATGTAACTGGAGGACATTAAATTAACTGAAATAAGTCAGGCACAGAAAGACAAATACCACATGTTCTCACTCATATTTGGAAGCTAAAAAAAACAAAGGTTTCTTTTCCAAGTAAAAGAGAGTAAATAATGATTATAGAAGTTAAGAAGGGTAAGAAGAGGAGATATAGAGGGAAGTTGGATAATGAGTATCAAAATACAGTTGAATAGGAAGAAAAAGTTCTACTGTTCTACAGTACAGCAGGATGATTATAGTTTATAATAATGCATTAATATTTTATAAAGAACCTGGAGATGAGAGTTACACAAAGAAATGACCTATTTAAGGAAATGGAAATGTTAATTCCCTAAATGGATTGCTGTACATTGTACACATGTATTGAATTATCATATTTTACAATAAATATACACAATTATTATGTGTCAATTACAAATGAAATACCAGGGCTGGAGGTGTAGCTCAGTGGTAGGGCACGTGTTAGCATGCACAATGCCCTGGGTTTGATCCCTAGCACTACAAAAAAAAGGAAAATTTAAAAAAAAGGAAAATAAATAAAATTTATAAAATAAATAAAAAAGGAAAATCCAGATCAGAGAGAGAGGGGGATATTCATGGGAAAACTCCAGACCAAAAATGAAGCCTAAAGGAAAAGAGGAAACATATAAGATTTCATATAACTCATCCCCCAAATGGTACAGAACTGTATAGGAGACCAGTAACTATAATTAAGAAGTGACTCAAATCCTTTGTTTATTCATTGAACAAACACAGAGTGTTTATAATTTCCAGACCACTCTGAAGATAAGAATATTATATCTTCACAATATAATATAAGACAATATTATTGTCTTATATTATATTGTGAAATCTCTCGTAAGAAATGATGGAAGAAATGACCTTCCATGAGTCAGCTAGCTGGGGCAGGCACTTCCATGCTCCAGGGTCCCAGTGCAAGGCAGATCTTGATGAAGGTCTGGGTGGTGCCTGGAAGCCTATGTTTCCAATGGGCTCTGAAAAGATGTGATCCTGCTGGTCCGGAGACTGCCAGTGAAAGAGCCAGGAGCTAGAATCGAGGACTTCTGACCTGTTTGGTCCACCTCATTCATTACTGCCTTCCCTAAGACATTTTTCCCTGCAATAAAATCCCTAAGACAAGATATTTTTCCCTGTCACTACTGCTCAGTTAGATGACATCAGGCAAAACCTTTTTTTGATGGTAGGGACCTTTGTCGGTGTTATATGAAAGTGACCAGTGAAATGAAAGAACAAGGTGTATTTTCATTTTTGCGTGTGGAGGAAAGACATACGGATGAGATAGCAACCTGGCAATACGTTGCCTAGATCCATCAAAACAGAATGACTCAAAATGTCAGCAGCTCTGAAGCTCTTGAACTGATGAAGCAAGCAGGTGCTGCATTTGTCAGCAGGACATGCAAACGTGTACCTGTCATAAACGAGAGACTGGAGGATTCAAAAGCAGTTTTCATTGAAGTGCAGCTCTTTAGCCAGGGCAGAGATAGAGGCGCAGAGTGGAAGCGAATGCCCTGTGTACAGAAATAAACTAGGCTGTTACTAACCCGCCAGACAATAAAGCTTCGGGAGAGTTGGGTTTTACTACCATATTTCACAAAGCGTGTGCCTTGAACTGCTCCCAGATGCACAGTTCAGGTTCACACTCCTCATCTCCCCTTTCTACTTTATATGAGGTGATCATATCTTTCACTCACAGAGCCGGGAACAATGTCCTTGAATGTACCAACCATAGACATTTCTATCATTAAAGCTTGATTATAAAATCTCCCCTAAGAACAAACAGTAGGGACCGTGCTGGCTTTATAAAACTTCCATTAGTCCTAGGAGCAAAGTCTCTGTGGCCAAAAACCAAATCCCTCACACACAGTGGAAGTGTTGCTGTCCGTAAAGGACGAAGCATGGCCGACCTTTCACACAGAGAGTCGTTTATAAGTGAATTAAAAGTATCACAAAGGATTAAAACGGTCGCTGTGAATCAACAATTCTGCGAGGGGACGCTGCTCAGCAAGCTAAGAAGTTAAGTAGAATAATGAGATTACCTTATTTAATTACACATTTGCAAAACATTTCTTTTCAAATACTCGCTCCACATCCATAAAACACTTTTAAATGTACTTTAAGCCGCCAGTTATCTTTTCAATTGAAGACGTTCATATTTTCTGATATATCAAAGAAAATGTTCTAGTCTATTGGTAAGATATTCTCAACTAACATAAGCACACAGTATAGGTATGCTAATAAGTATTTGCAAGTAGCAAGAAACTGCCATTTTATGCAGATGATAATGTAATGTTTAACCAGTAAAATAATTCTCTCATTTATTATAATAGCTGTAATTATAATAGCTGTATCATCATTAATAGCTATATAATAGCTGTACAGCTATTAATACCAGGGTACAAAATCAATTTAAATTTAGTCAGAACTTTTGTTATTATCAAAAGTTATTAAGAGTCCTTTTATGCTTAATTTTAATGTGCCCCCAAAGCATTCTAAATAGTTCAGCCAATTAATAAAGGGCAAGATATCATAAAAGAAACTGTATTTTCCCAAAATGAATACAGCCTGCATAACTCAACTTTTTAAGATGTAGAGAAATGTAAAATAATTTAACTTAAGATCCTTGGAGACTGCCTCACATTCCTGATGAAAAAGTTTAGGAGATCTAGTGTTTGGCAGACTAGCTACAGATATTAATAATGTATTGCATATACAAAGATTAAAAAGGAAAAATAAATGATTTCCCTAATTTTCTTTTGTTGGAAAAGATCACATCATGGTTACAAAATATAGTTATGGGAAAATCCTATATAACAACTGTCACCTATAATAAAAGAGGTCTTTAACAAATACACACACACACACGCACATATTTAACTTTAAAAGTTAAAAAAATTAACAGCTAATAATAGCTAATGTTTCATTAAGGTTTTACCATATCCCAGGAACCATGTTTAGCACTTTATATTTAATCTATCATTTGGTGATAAAGTATGCAATATTATCATCAGCATTATTATTCCTATTTTATAAATGAGAAACTCATGATGCTAAAAAGTGAGAGCCATAAACTTTAAACTTAAGTTACTCTGACTCCAGAGTTTACAAATATGCTCAGCTAATATGACATGCTTCCTCAACACATATAATTATAACACATTTAATAATGGCCCAAAGTGCAAGTGTGGTGAGGCAAAGGAGGTGCAGAGGCAAGAAACATGGAAGGACAGATTGATTTTGATGTGTTAATGCTGCAAGACAAGGGAAAAAACATGGTATGTATAGGGTTTGGTACTATCTGAGGTCCCAGGAATCTAATGGGGGTTTTGGATAAGGGGAGACTACTGCCTTAGCTCTTCTCTATTTAGTTGTGTGTGCACGTGGATGTGTGTGTGTATATAACAGAGTCTCTTTCCAGAGTACCTACGTAACAGTACATTCTGAGATGGGTCTGTTTTCTGAGACCCCTTACATGTGAACATAGTGGGGGCGTACATGAAACAGTTCTCACCAATGACATAATGAGTCAGCAGTTATCAGCAAGTGGTTCTTCTCCACCCTCTCTGTCTCTTTCCCCTTGTGACAGCCAGATAGAGAGAATTCTCACAACCCAAAGGGAGAAGAATCTACAAGGTCGAAGGAGCCTGAATCCCTGACTGACTCGTGGGCAAAGTAGCTCCTTCACACACATACTCTCCGCCAATCCACATTAGATGCTGATCTAAGAAATTGACTTTCATAGTGTTAAACCTGTGTAATGCTAGAGCTATCTCTTACAGCAGTGAATCCACCTTGCCTAATAACCTAAAAATGGCAGAGACTGCAGCACTGTCCAGTATCCACTTGCTCCTTCCTCTGAAGCAGAGATCAGCGCACTGTACTTCATGAGTCTGTTTTTGGGTGGTAAATAACTTTTTACATTTTTAAAGGATTGTGAGAAGGAGGGGAAAGAGAGGGCAGAGGTGAAGGAGAAAGAAATGAAAAGGAGGAAAAACACATAAAGGGAATGAAGAGAAGAAAAGGAAAAAGATATTGCATGTGGTCCACAAAATCTAAAATATTATTAGTCTGGCCCTTTATAGAAATGATTTACTGACCTCATTTCTTCAACTTCTGTAGTAAGAGCTCAACAAGCAGATGCCCAAAATAGGGCTACATTTCTCAGCTTCCTGTGCAGCTACATAAGAACTGGCATCTTCCCTGTGGTTGAAGTACATCGCAGTGTGGAATGGCTGGCTAATGCACTACCTCTCATAGTTAAACATTTTTGTGGTGGGAACACTGAACATCCGTTCACAGCACTATCCAAGAATACAATACAGTATCTTCATTAAGTACAGTCACCATGTTGTGCAATAGAGCTCATGAATTTATTTCTTGCACCTAACGCCTCTAACCCCTAATAAGCACTATTTTGCTCTCTGCTTCTATGAGATCAGTTTTTCATATTCCATACATAAGATTATATTGGATTTGTCTCTTTGTGCCTGGCTTATATCACTTACTAAAATGTCCTGCAGTTCCTTCCATGTTGTCAGAAATGGCAGAATATCCCTCTTTTGTATGGCAGTCTACCTCCTTTGCCTCTTATCCTTCCTACTGGTGGACAAATAACTGCCAGCCTGGGTCCCTGAAAGCTCTGTGGAGCAACCCTGCCACATTTGTCATAATTCTAACTTTTATGCAACCTTCTAACTTTTATGTGAATGAGAGATGCACTTGTGTCTTGACTAATTACTACTGTAAGTATTTTAGGTCTTGATTCACCCACCTAACCCTTTGCTAACCAGTAAAAACAAGAACGTGTTACTCTTATTTTCTTTGGAACGTAACTTATTCAAAGGTATGTTTCATGGAGTTTGAGTCCATCCCCAAAAGCCATCTAAAACAGATCATGTCCCTATATTATAGGATAATGCTTTTTTAATTGAAATAAAATGACCACAGTAAATAGTCATTTAACTCTGATTTCTAGGACAATTGAGATTGATTTCTAAGTAGAAACCAATCTGACTTATGGAGACCAAAGCAAAATAAATTTCTGATTTCTAGCACTAATGAGTAGCTCAACTCACTAATCTGGTTTTTCTGTGTATCCATCAGGGTCCTGGTGGGAAACAGATGGCACACTGGAGCTGGGTAATGTGAGGAGTTTTAAATAAAGAGACTGCAAAGTTGTGAGCAGGGAGGGGGAATCAGTAAAGGAGAGTGGAATATTCCAAGCAGAAAAGGAGAGGCAGGAGAAAGGGGGCTGCCTGCGGATCCCCCGGCAGGGGCTGTGACTTTTAAGAGAGGCACACGCTCCCTACATAACCCAGCAGGGAGGCACTTGGAATGAAGTACATGATCTCCATGCTCTTCTTCTAGCCCTCTTATAAGGATTCTCAGTGGGTCACGAGGGGCAAAGTGAAAATGTCCACCCAATGCTCCCATGATAGTAAACCAGAAGTTTATATTTTAAAATATACAGTAGTTTTCCCTCTGTTCAAGAGGAATATTGTGCAAGATCCCCAGTGGGTGCTTAAAAACAAGGACAGTACCAAACTCTACATATAATTTTTTTCCTATGCCTACATACCTGTGATGAAATTTAACTTAAAGAATGGGCATATCAAGACATTAACAGCAATAACTAATAATAAAATAGAACAATTATGACAATATACAGATGCTCCCTGAACTACAAGAGGGTGACACCCTGACAAATCCCATCATAAGTAAAAAAATCCTAAGTCAAACGTGCATTTAATATACCTTACCTGCAAAACAACCAACCTTAAACACATTCAGAACATTTACTTTAGTCTACAGTTGGGCAATCATCTAACACAAGGCCTATTTTACTCTAAAGTGTTTAGTATCATGTGTAATTTATTGAACAGTGTACAAAAAGTGGAAAACAGTGGTATGAATATGCTTTTGATCACCAGAAAGTCTAAGAACTACGTAGGTCAGGGGCTGTCTGCACTGTAATGAAAGTTATATGAAAATTATCTTTCTCACTCTGTCTCTCTATCTGTCTGTCTGTCTCTCCTTCCCTCCATCCTCTCTCTCTCTCTCTCCCCACCACCTCTTTTTCTCCATTATTTTACTATATTGCACTCACACTTCTCTTCTTGTGATGATATGGGATGATCCAACGCCTATGTCATGGGATGAACTGAGTCTCAATGTTTTCTGCTGCAACATGCTGCTGTCCACTGAAATACATTTTCCATTGATATCTTCCACCCACAAATTTAATGCCTTTTCCATTCCATTGTGGTTATAATATTTGCAGTTCTAAATGCAACTGCTGAACTAGCACGAATTGCATTTTACATTTTCAAAGATAGAAGATTTGTTCTTACTGTCATAGTAATCTCAGAATAGGATTTTTCCCTTTCCTTGTTAAATTGCAAAGTTCTACCTTCTCGCTGAAAGGAAGCACTTCATGGCTTCTCTTTGGCACATGGGAATCGCTAGCATTACTGCTTTTGAGCTTGAAGCCATTATTAAATAAAAGTACTGCGTGAACACAGGCACTGGGAGTCCATATCTGCTGATCCAAGATAGCTACTAAGTAACGTAGTAGCTGGCTTGGGTAGGCAGCATACAGAGTGTGAATACACTGGACAAAGGTATGATTCACACCCTGGATAGCATGAGAACCACGATAGCATGAGATTTCATCAGGCTCCTCAGAAAAGGATGCAATTTAAAACTCATGAATTGTTTAAATCCGAAATTTATCATTTAATATTTTCAGGAAATAGTTAACCATGGGTAACTGAAACCACAGAAGACGAAACAACAAATAAAGGAGAACTACTGCATCGTTTGAGATTCTAACTTACTGAATTATTTAGCTCATGAAGAGTAACCATTCTATGAGTACTTGAACCCCTTACTAGGCACCCTAATCACAGTAGTCATTTTAAGGACAAAGGAAGGCAATGGATTGCTGCACCAGAGAGGTACATTTTCCAAAAATTCCACAGGAAATTAACTTCTTCAACATATTTGACCTCGAGACAAACTAGTTTATTGATATCCTGAGTATAAATATGCAGAGTCAGATTTAGAGTGGAGACCCTCCAGTTAGAGAACTGGGCACCAGAGCCACAAACACATTACCGTCATCTCTTTAATGCGAAACAAGTTGCAATCATCTTTCATTTGGAAAATGCAGCAATAAGTCAACCATAACAATTTTCCAGCTCTTGACAAATTTTTTTCAAAGTTTTGAGACAGTTTAAGTTCCAAGACTTGCGGGGGAAGGAGGCTGCAACAACAGGCTTTCCTTCATAACCCTCCATGCAATTTTTTTTTTAGATTTTTATTAAAATTCATCCAAAATTACACAAACTTACAGGCAATTACACAAGCTTATAGACCACAATTGTACCTTTTGCTTATGACAGTGAGCAATGTAAACAACTACCTACATATAGCAGTAAGTCACAACTATATAAAATTACTATAGTACCTAGTGTACGCGTCACTGATTTAAGTTTGGGTTATTAGGTTCTTGTTTTTAAGATATCATTATTCCTCTGGATTCCCATTCTCTTCCCTCTTTGCCCTCTTCTTGTTCCCTTGAACCCTTTACCTATTAGCTTACATCTAACACTTCATCTTTTTGTATCTGTCGTTTACTCTTTTCTTTTGTTTGTATTTACCTCACTAAATGAGGGATACCACGCGATATTCCAGCTTGTGAGACTGGTTTATTTCACTCAACATTATATTTTCCATGTCCATCCATTTTCCTACAAATGACTCTAGTTTGTCATTCTTTATAGCAGAATAGTATTCCATTATGTATAGATACCATATTTTGTTTACCCAGCTATCCATTAATGGGTATACGGGTTGCTTCCAGAATTTAGCTATTACAAATTGTGCTGCTATAAACATTGCTGTGCAAGTATCTCTGTAGTATGATGTCTCTAGCTCTTCAGGAAAGATACCTAGTAGGGGAATGGCTGGGTCATATGGGATTTCTACATTCAGCCTCTTGAGAAATCTCCATACTGATTTCCATAATGGTTGTACTAGTTTGCATTCCCACCAACAGTGTAGGAGGGTTCCCTTTTCACCATAGCCCTGCCAGCATTTGTTATTGTTTGACTTCCTAATGATTGCTATTCTTTCTGGGGTAAGGTAGAATCTTAGAGTTGTTTTAATTTGCATTTCTCTAATAGCCATAGACGTTGAACATTTTTTCATATGTTTATTGGCCATTTGTATTTCTTCCACTGTATTTCTTCGATTGTTCATTTCTCTGGCCCATTTCTTGAGTGGGTCATTGATTTTAGGTAGTTTAATTTTTTTGAGGTCTTTGTACATTCTAGATATTAGTCTTCTGTCTCAGGAGTAGCTAGAAAAGATTTTTTTTCCCATTCTGTGGGTTTTCTCTTCACCCTCCTGACTCTTTTGCTGTACAGAAACTCTTTAGTCTAATGTAGTCCCATTTGTTGATTCTTGTTGTTATTTCCTGTGCAATTGAGGTTCTGTTTAGAAAGTCCTTTCCTACTCCTATGTCGTCAAGTGTTTTACCTATTCTGTTTCCCAGAAGGTTTAATGCTTCTGTCTTGATGTTTAGATCTTTGATCCATTTTGATTTTAATTTAGTATATGGTGAAAGATATGGGTCCAATTTCATTCTTCTACAAACTGACAATCAGTTTTCCCAACACCGTTTGTTAAACAGGCTATCTCTCCTTCAATGTATGTATTTGTATCCAATGTATGTATTTGAACTCATTCTTGGAAGCCATTATCACCCTGATCCCAAAACCAGACAAAGATCCAACAAAAAAAGAGAACTATAGACCAATTTCCTTAACGAACATAGATGCAAAAATCCTCAACAAGATATTAGCAAATAGAATACAACATATTATTTTTTTTTTAATTTTATTTTAAACCAAGAACATGTATTGGTACATTCTACATACAATGGTCACATTCATTACATTAATTCTGTACCTATACATGATGTATCTTGGTTCTCCCCCCTCTCCCCCCCTCCCCTCTGCACCCTCCCTCCCTATTTACAGCAGGTTCATTTATCATTTTCCATATTTTCCCTTTCCC